>JANHJO010005563.1:189681-202220 GCA_032468235.1 Pseudoxyrhopus heterurus | reverse complement strand
TTCATTTTTTTTTCTACCACTGTTTTGACTTCATTCACATGCATTCTTTCCTCACAACAGAGCTCACATATTTTTTCACATTGCACACTTTTCAATGACCCGATGAAGATCACTACAGATACTCTTTGACTTATGACTACAATTGGGCTCAAAATTTCCATTGCTAAGCAAGGCATGTGATTCAGTAAATCACATCCAATTTTATGACCTTATTGGAATGGTCATTAAGCAAATCCAGTTCCCCTTTGACTTTGTTGGCCAGAAGCTGTCTGGGAAGTGATCACATGACCCCAGGATGCTGCAATTGTTGTAAATACATGCCAGTTGCCAAGCACCTTAATTTTTATCATGAGACCATGGGGATGCTCTAATGACTGTAAGTCTGAGAACCAGTCATAATTCACTTAGTACCATTGTAACTTTGAGTGATCATTAAACAAATGGTGGTAAGTCAAAGATTACCTATACCTTGGTATGTGTGCATACCTCCTGCCACACTTTACTTCCCAAATTTTGCTCATTATCACCTCTCTTTCTCCTTTGATCAGAATTCCATCCGCTTCTTTCCAGGCATAGTGTCATGGCGAGTTCAGACTCCAATGAGTAGACCATCAATGAACAGCCAGTTCCAGACCTTCTGAATGAATGTGCTTGAGGAGTTGCAGGCTGAGGAGATGGGAGGTGGGATGTCCAATAACCCAACTCCTGGTGGACTCCGAAGAAGAGACGTCTGATCTGCCCCTTCCCCTTTACAAGGGTTCACCATGTGAGGAAGACAGTAGAGCATAGGCCCTCTGCAGGAAAGGAGCTTTGCTCTTCAAAGTGAGCAACATTACAATGCCTTTACATAAGAAGAGCAGCGAGTTCAAGCCTCTTGGTTGGCAAAAAACTATTTGTTTACCCAGAACTCTGTTTGACTTGATTTTCACTTTGAAAGTTCTTGGAGTTTGACTCTGGATACAGATCAGTTGATTAAACTTCTAGAGTGTTTCGAGCCTTGGATTCTGCTTGACCACTCTTGTGCCTTCTGTTTTGGATTGGAACTCTCTTAAGGGAAGCTTTTTGGACTTTGGGGATCTTGTTTTTTTTATTGTATGACCATGTGTGTTTGCACTTAACATTTCCTTTGGTGCTTGTTTATTTATTTTACAAACTTAACAGTAAATTGTGCAACCAGCTTTCGGTAGGTTCTGTGTACATGGCTTTGGACAGGACACACACACACACATACAGAGAGAGAGAAGACTAATTCTGATAAATAGATAATAGATAGATGATAGATAGATAGATGATAGAGAGATATAAAGATATATAAATATATATTGCATTCATTCTTACTAACTTTCATTTTGTAGAAGATCAGTATTTGCAAATTATTAGATGCAGATACAGTAAACTATACATGTGATCATTTATATGGTAGGTACAAATAAACCATAGTGCAGAAGGTAATGATTAACTGATCTATGCAATCTACTAAATGTGTTGTCGATAGCTGGTAAGCAATTTTAAGTCCCAAATTCTCATGATTGTTTCTTTTTTCTTTTTGATCTTTAAATAGATTTGGATTGGACAATTCTTCAGATAGAAAGCATTTTATGCAGCTAATTACCAGTTTCTCCAAGCATATCACAGCATTTTACAAAAAGAAGGTTCTGTAATCTAGCAGTTACCCTGCAAGCCAACGCACCATTCAGTACATTCCTCTAGCTTGGAGGTAAATGGTACATAATGATACACACTCATACCAATCAATGTCCTAGAATATATGTAGTAGTTTAACCTAAGAAAGAAAATTGAAAAAAAGAAAGGATTTTACAATCAAGTCTACATGCTCACAGATTAGCAAGCAGGGATTGTTTTTCTCCTTTGGAAGTAATTTGCATCTCAAAAATAAATGGAAGGAGGGAGAGATGGAGAAAGACAGAGAGAACCACAGAGAGAGACACAGAGAGAAGGAAAAATCTTCACCAAAGAAGCACCCTTAAAGATAAATTTCACAGGAATGAATCCTGTAGCAGTCATGGTTTCTTAAAACAAAAGGAAATCCCAAGGAAAGGATTTATTCCTAATGAATGACTCCAGTAAACTATAATTAAGTATTGCAAAAGAAACTGTTGTAACAGTCCAAACCTTACTCATAGCTCCAACTACCGGTATACAGATAATAAGGGTCTCATCATCTTTCTTTAATAATATAAACCTTTTCTAGACATAATTATAAGTACTAATACAATTTGCATTTATTTATTTATTTATTTGATTTATCTACCAATACAAACCTGTTGGATTCTAAGTAGCTTACCACGTTTATGATAAAAAGTCAATACAAAACCAGTATTAAAATTAATTCATATTAAAATTCCTAATCTAATGTACAATTCAAATAATAGCTAACTTGTAATTTGACATTTATCAGGGTAGTATTAATACCCAAAGGCATCTGGAAGGGAAGGATTTTCACCTGCCTTCAAAGATTTTTACCCCCAAAAATGTATAGATGATTTCTTTTAAATGTGTTTGCAATGGATTTCTTAAAGAGAAAGGTAAAAGGTCACAAAAGTTCAGTGTGGCCAGAGTGAGCAATACTTTTGAAAGAGAAACTTGAGACTTTGAGTACTAATAACGGTGATAAATATCCTGGAAAGGAGTTACTTACAGGAGCAAAGCATTAAGCATGAGGAAAACAATTTCATTTACCTCAGAACAACACGGAGTGACAGAAAGAAATAATAGAGTGCCACAAAAATTGACAAGAACTGTGCTTCTTGGTGCTGGTCTGTCAAATACTATGGAGAAGTAGTCATGGTTGCAATTTATTTGCCCAACAGTTGCCCAATAAAGGCCAAGGAGTCTTGTCATTGAACTGCTGAATGGAACTAAACCAAATGTTAAGCATATTTATGTTTACAAATAAAAGAGGGGGAAACTACATTGCAGAAGTGATGGAGGCATGCTGTATGTATTGGCTATGAGCTGGCTGGCAATGATATCCCATCCCTGATCCTACCAGAGGAATGGTTAAGTTACACATAGTGATGAACTTTAAATTTGGACATGAACTGAATACTAATGAAGTATCAGCAATGTATTTAGATATTCCAATAGAAGAAGAAACAGTGCATCAATCTGAACAAGAAGTGGTTGTGATCATGCAATTGCCACAGCAAGAAGATACTGTGAGCTTTAATGGGATCCTGAGTTAGAAGAACATATAGAATTTGAAGCAGACCCAGCAAAGAGTTATCACTCAATTGACTATCACTTTTGGACAAAAAGGATGAGACAATACAAGCCTCAGCAGGACATTGATGGCATGCCAGATGCTTTAAAATGGTTGCAAGCTACAAAATAAGATACTAAATCCTTTCAAACATGGATCCTTACAGAATTCCCAAACTTCAGGGAAATCATAGGGGAAAGACCATTAAATGGTCCTTTACCATCAAAGGAGAAGCAGAAGCAGATATTTAAAGCTTCAGAGCCAGGGTAGTTGCCATAGATACCCCCCCCCAAAAAAAAAAATGGAGATGATTTAGTAAAGGTAATATACACAGCAGTGGGAAGTATGCTTCCACCAAGAATTACAGAAGTGATCCTGCAGGGAAAAAAATGCATATACAACATCTGTTAATGTAGACAACTTTCCTATAGAAGGACATTAAAGAAGACATAAACATATAACAGCCATCTGGGATTGAAAAGTCAGGAAAAACAGGGTTCATATGCAAGCTGTCAAAGTCCTTTTATGACCAGAACCAAGCTGCTAGAGCTTAGAGTGAAATGGTTAACCAAAGGCTTCCTAGAGGAAGATTTAAACAAGTTAAAAATAACACCAACTTGTATTTGAAAGGCAAGGGTACCCAATGTATATCTTGGGCTGATTATCTGATTTTGCATTCTAACATTGAAAAGGATAGGGATGAAATTTAAAGCACGTAAGCAAAGAAACAGAGGTGAAGCAGCTGGAAGAGTTTTCCTATGACTTTAGAATACAAACTGAAAGAGAAGAGTATGAAAGTGTCTTCTTTAACCAAGAGCTGAAGATAATGGCTCTGATATACTACCTCAGATTGACAGAGTTAATGACATGGGCACTCCAACTGAAACTAATTTCTTTACAGATAACGGCACTAGTAAACCACTACAAGACAACACTAAGCACAGAAGAGCAATTGGAATACTTTTGTACATATCAACTGTAAAAAGACCAGATACGGTAGCAGCAATAGGAAGGCTGTGCAGAAACTTCAATGCATCCTCAATGCTTGAACTACAATCAAACTGATAGAAAGGAACTGCAGATGTGAAATGGTGTAGCCTACAAACAGAAACCTTATGTTAGTACGCTACATGACAATAGATAGATAGACACATAGACAGACAACATAGGCCAAACACAGAGAAGACCAAGTTATGGCAGTTTATTGTAATACATTGCAACAGTTATCAGACTAGTAAAAACCAGTAAATTTCAACCCTCTCCTTTACTAAAGCAGAATGCATAGCTGCAACTCAAGCTTGTAAAGAGCATAGCTGGTTATAAGAAAGGGCCATTGGATTTTGGGCTTGATGAACCAAAGCCAGCTACAATGCATCAAGATAATAATAGCTGTATTTTGCTTTATACAGCTAGTTGTGCCAATCACTGCGCACAAAGCATGTTGATATTAAATACTACTACATAAGAGATAAAGCCTGTGTTGAGCTGAAATTCTGCCTGACAGAAGAAACAGTAACAGCTATTCTCACCAAGCCATTACTGAGGACCTAAATGAAGTGAAGAGGGTCATGAATTGATGTACAACCCTATGAAAAGAGGGATAGAAATTGCCACTTTCGTATGCATTACCTTGTGGCGCTGTCTCAACCTATTGGCAATTAGGGGCAATGGATGTAGTCACTGTGTATGAAATTCCCTCTATGACTTTATATTTCCACTTTGGAACTACTTTGAAAGCTTTGAACAGGTTAGTCTGATATTCTCAGGGCAGTCATCACTTCAGGTTCTTGTTTATTCCAGCATCGTTTTTCTCTACCCATTTAGTAGAGTAGATATCATGCCATTCTTCATGTGGTCGAGCAAACTACTGAACTTAGAATATAGTTAGATCAGGGATTTAGACTGTCTATATAAATGTAATTTCTGAATAAAGAGCTTTAATTTTTTAAAATAAACATTAGTCTTCTAAAATCCTTCTGTGAAATGGCCTATTATTTTTATTCCTTCTAACACACTTTATTCTTTTTTGCTATATGAAACTACTCAGACTGATTGAAATAAGGAAAATCCTGACATCTCTCTTTCTCTTGGTTATAAAGTATATATAACAGTACTTTTCATCCAGTCTCCAATCTCTCCTTTTTGGGGGAAACATTAAGAACTAAATCAGTGGTGCGGTGGCCTATAGGTGGAGCTCTCAACTCACAATCAGGAGGCTGTGAGTTCCATTCTAGGTAGAGACAGATATTTCTCTCTCTTTGGGCACGATGAGAATATATCTGCTGAATATAACTCTGCATCGGTGACAGGAAGGGCATCCAGCCAGTAATCACTCAGCTCCATTCAGTTGCCCAGACTGCACCCCGCAAGGGATTATGGGGTCATTAAAAGATGATGAATTTAATTCTACTCATGATTAGGTTGTAGTTACTGAAAACCATGGAGGAATCTGGATTATCTGGATCCTTTTTAGTCAGGAGTTTGTTTTAGTCAGGAGTTTGTACTGAAACAGGGCTAAGTGTGCTCAGTGATCTATAATGGGGAGGGTATAAATGTCTTGACTGACTTTAATTTCTCAATACACGATCATGATATTATTTTGGACCATCTGTGGGGAATAGTTATGGGAGGCAAGATTCTATCATGATTCTCTGTTGTCTATACAATAAGTTCCTGTTGACTTTGCTTCATGTGACAGATGAAGTTTGAAACCTCTACTTTATGAGGCTCACCCATTTTGTTTAATATTTACTGGTGATACTCATTTATACATTTGACCTCTGGCCAGACAAATTATTCTGTTAAAGTTTTGTCCCAGTGCCTGAAGACTTGTGGGGTCTGAATGGAGAGGAACAAGCTCCAGCTGAACCCTAATAAGATTAAGTGGCTGTGGGTCCTTGGACCAGCCAGTTCTGGTCCAAAATGCACGCATGAAGCGAACCAGTGATCACACCAGTTGAAACCCACCCCTGGTCCCATATGATGCAACAGAGCCAGCTTGCTCTGATTTAATTAAGCAGTGTTATTTAAGAGGACTCAAGAAGTGAGCCTTTTATATTGCTGTACTTTCCCTCTAGAAGAAATACCGACAGCCACCTCCCTCATAAACGCCTTTAAGCAAGACTTAAAAACCTGGCTTTCCACCAAGGCATTTCTTTATTGGGTGCTTCGGCTCCTTTAAATTGGGAAAGAGGGTGAAAGGTCTTTTTTGATTTGCTCCTTCCAGGTGCTTACTACTCTTTTCTTATATGATTTTGGTTTTTTGTATATTTTTTTCATATTTTTTCACTGCGATCAATCAAATGATAATTGACAAGGTGAAGGACACTTTTGCCACTTATAAACCTGAGATAGCCATCCATCTGCTTTGTGGATCATCTAAAAATGCAGGTAGGTTCATTTAATTGCATCTCTTGAATATTGTGAAATGGTTTACTCTTCTGTAGCCCTTTACACACCACAGAAATAAATCCTTACACGATCAAGTATGCATTTGCATTATTGTATGGTCTTTATATGGTCTTGGCAGTATGGCCACTGACAAGAGCACAAGTATGAATTGACCCTCAGGGAGTGTAGACAACTGATGATTAAATGATTAAATATTTGCCAGTTTAAAATGTTGAGATAAAACTACAAGCCCTACCATCCTGGCCCATATATTCAAACTAAAAAGCCTGCAAGTTAAGAAGAAAAATAAAATGAGAAGATGCAAATTGTGGTACAGCAAAGCTACAGAAATATGGTGCAAGCGAAAGATTGCCTGTTGAGTTTTATTCCACAGGGATGAAGTTCTATAGCCATTCTTCCTCTCAGGTACTGAGACAAAGAAAGTCAGTTTTTCAGAAGCTGGAATTCATCAAAGAGTGGAAAAGAAAGTGGTGAAAAGAAGAAAGAGCTGCTCTAATGTCACAATAGAACAAGGCAGAAAGAAACTTCATGGCTCTTTCAGTGACATAAGTTTAGTTGTTTGACTATCACAAAGACTGGAGGAAATAGAAGGCTACAAAGCACCTGGAGGACCATAGAATTAGAATTCTGAATCAACAACGATACAGAATTAATGAAACCATATCGTTGCCAGCATGCCCTAGGTTTGCAAATGACATACTGTCAGGAAGAATCAGTTTGAAAAGTTTTGGAGTTTTCTCCCCTCCTTCTTCTTCCTCTGTTCTTGATAGAAGCAAGTTATTTCCTTCTCGGCATGTGAGATAATAATTACAGCTGCCGTTGGATTTATATAAGGCTGCACTGTATGTATATTTGAGGGTCTTGCTTGCTTTTATTCAAGGTGCATTCTATCCTGTGGAGAAATGCATATGCAAAAGGAAACACCACCTGCTATTTTTAGAAGAAGGCCTGTGCTCTGCACACATTATGGCCACTGTTCACAGGCCTACTTGGCAGAGGCTTATGCTGGGGAAACCTCCCTTAGGCTCCAAGGTTTCCTTTCAATTCAGGTTGCTATAACCTATAGTTAAGCCATATCAATAGCTGTTCAATATTCGAAGCACCCCACTTTGTCTCTCACCCTTCCGCCTTCTCTCAGATGTGTGGCTGGATCTGCTTCAGTTCTATAGATATTCACATTTAAAGGGTGAAGAAATGCCCAGAGGAAGAAAAAAAAGTTTGAACAGAAAAAAAAGGCATGAAGTGATAGAACAAGTCACAGCTGGCTCTTAGGCAAAAAGGAAAAAAAAAATGAAATTTCAATATTGCTGTCAATCTCCCAATTGAGTCGAAGAGTGGAGCTGAGCTGAGCTAAACTCTCTCAGCGTGATTAGCCTGCCAGCATGGATTTGGGCTGTCATGCTGAGGGCTCTCTCTAATAGTTCAGAAGCAGCAGGTGTCAATGGGATTTTAGGTGCTCGCATTCGTTTCATTATTTGTTGCTTCATTTGACCATGACAGATTCACGCCCAACTTCATTTAATCAAGAGCTTCAGCTAGGGGAGTCAGGTGATTCAATTTGGTTGCTGGGGCTGGATTTGTGAAACTGAAAGGCCACAAGCTCAGCTGGTACAACTGAGATACGAACAAGGCAGTTATTACTGACTGACCCACCACACCATTAGAATAAAGATGCCATCGAAATCGTTTATATTGGATGAAGGGGTTAGGAGCTGATTTTCCCAGTTAGATTTTCCAAAAGATTTTCCAAAAGAGTAGACACTGTAGGAGGAGAGCTGGATTTGTCTGCGGTGGCAGAAAATCAGAACTATTAATGATAGTTATTCTGAAAAGGGCTGCCAGAGTAATAATCAAATTGTAACAGAAGAAAAAACTGTTTCAGCAGAGCAATCGGAGGTCGACTGTAAAAATCCAGACTGCCATTAAATAGTAGCAGAGAAATTCAGAATTTAGTTTAATGTCACCTAATGGTCATCTAGATTTTTGCAATATGGATATGGAAGCCATGGTATTAGTAGTTAGGCAAATATTTCCACAAAATTAGTGTAGTGGTACATTGCAGTAGAGCTGCTGAACAATGAGCAAGAAAGGAGACTATGTTTTCATCTTAAAAACACAGAGAATGTTCCTTTCCTCACTTGTCTTGTCTTGGAAAATCTTTTAGCAACATGTCTTATAATTCAAATATTCTCAAATTTGGCAACATTTTCATTTGAATTATGTAAGTATCCTTCATTTATCAGTATGAACTATGTGTTCTCAGGCAGTATAATGTATTGGTTAGATTTCTGGATTAAGAAGAGTCTTGGGTTCAAGTTAATATGCAATAACTTTGTGTTGGCCATGGTGCCTCAACCAAACCTACTTCATATAGAGGAAATAGTTGAAAAATAGAGTTCCTTGCATGCTGCCTTGAACCCCTGAACAATATGATGCATTATTCTGGGCTCACAAGTGGCAGTTCTGATGTAGATTAAATTTCTCAAGTTTATATTGAAGTCATACCTGAAGTCATACCTCTTCATATTCAAATACAGAAATTGATCTTGGAGAGCATGGGTATAGAAATATGCTATTAATCTATCACCCTTAAAGCAGACACACCTTTCTTGGCTTGAGGAGTTGCAGACTAAAGTTAAATGCCCAACCCAGCATGTTTCAAAGCAGTTTTCTGCTTTTAAATTCAAAGCAATACATAGGCCTAAAATTCAGTCCAGGTTATATATATGCAGAACCTTCAGAAGGAGAACATCAAAAACAGAAATCATTTGTCAACCTGACTGACTAGCTGAATTTTATGTACAATAAAACATAACATTGTTGTAGACATCTTAACTGAGGCCAGGCTGTACCCAAGATTCAACAATCTCTCAGCTACCTGAGAACAATTGGCCCTGATCAGATCCACTTCCTGCAACAGATTAGTCTCAAGGAGTTCTGTCAAGTTTAGCAGGCTCTTGACATAATCAAGCAATGTTATAACTTCCTGGATATTTAAAGGAAGTTGGTCTGAATCAGAGTCTACTGAATCTAGGAAGAAATGGTGGGGCAACTGCTGATTTGGATACCTAGCTTGGCCCAGACCATGGCAGGCAGGCAGGCAGGCAAAGCTATCATATATATATCATAGAAATACATTCATGGATAAACAGATGAATTTAGCTATTAGGATGGCATTCAGGTTCAAGCATTGCATATCCTTTTTTTCTCCGTTGGCAGGCTAATTATTTTTCAAGAATATATTTCTATATTTCTTCCCTCCTTCTAAGAAGCTGCTATTCCCTTGCATGGAATCTGCTTCCCCCCCCCCCAAAAAAAAAGAATTATGCATGTATGCATGTATTATTGCACTTACAGTATATCTTGACTCTTTGGTTTCTTTGAAATAATGGGTGCAAGGTTGGCAAAATGTCACTGATTATAGTCAATCTCTAATGAAATACAGAGTGGGGTGTAGATTTTAAACGGGATAAATGGACTTTAATTGAACAGAAACTGAGGCTGTTTTGTTTAGAAGAGGCATTTTATTAAATTTACCCCTTTCATAGGTGGGAGAACTTTGATAAGCCTCTTGCCATGGAAACTCAGTTCTTCTACTAATTCATAATTATATGTAGTGTGTGGGTGAGCATATTATATATGTGTATGTGTGAGTGTTTAGTCATTCTATGAGTATTACTTTGAGAATTATTTTGCTTTACTGATGGACACCTGTAATTTAATAGGTACACCTCAAATATTTTGCAGGGGTTGAATACCAACTGAGCTGCCATTTGTTAATGTCATACTTGTGGCATGCTTATTGAATTACCTCTATTGAGGCAGACTATGAACTTCTTTAGTTATGTTGTAAATTGTGTGCAGTATAAATTAGCAGAGTAGCCAACATCTTTTTATTTCCTGTCCTTTAGCACAACTGAAAATATTGTTCCTTTGGTTTGGTTTTGTAATACTGTTGTTTTCCTTAAAGCATTTAAAAACAGTCACAACTTAAAATGTCTTTCCGCATTCCTTATTTGTTCTCTTGGTACATTCCTCACCATCACGACCCCAAAAAACAGAAGAATATGTTTTTTTCCCTTTTGGACTCCTTTTAAACTTTCCCATTACTTTTTAGTATTCTAGGCCAGTCCTAACATCCTTCTGGTATATTCTATACTTCTTACTTTGCCTTGATTTTTCCCCTCAGGTTTCCACAGTTACCAGTGCTCCTTCTGCTGACTCTTTCTCTTTCTACAATGAGCACAGTGAGTCTAATGGCAATCAGAGCTTACCTGCCTAGCCCCTTGTGACACCAGGACAGTTTTTCACTGATAAAGACTAGCGTCTCATCAAAGCCACTGAAACCACAAGTTTCCTTCCTCTGTCATTGAATGCTCTGTGAAAATGTCTCTTCGTGTAAGCTGGTGACTCTTTTTAATACCACGGATCCATAATAGGCAGTCATAGTATCAGTGCAATCTGATAATGGAAAAGAACCAAAGATGCTACTCAAATAAGAATGTCTCATAAACATTTGTTTTTTTAGGGGAAAAAAAATGCTCACATGAGGTGTGGGGAAATTCGGAATGTTATTTTTTTTTCCGCAGCCGAATATTTCTTTCCATATATTGGTAATCCTTGATTTGCAATAATTCATTTAGTGATTGTTCAAAATTACAACGGCACTGAAAAAAAGTGACTTATGACTGTTTTTCACACAACCATTGCAGCATCCCCATGGTCACTTGATAAAAGTTCAAACTGGCAACTGACTCATATTTATGATGGTTTCAGTGTCCCGGAGTCACCTTTTGTGACCCTTTTACAAACAAAGTCAATGGGGAAACCAGATTCACTTAACAACTGCAATGATTCACTTAACAACTGTGGTGAGAAAAGTCATAAAATAAACAAAACTCAGTTAAATCTTTTGCTTAGCAACAGAAATGTTGGGCTCAATTGTGGTTGTAAGTCGAGGACTGCCTATATATGTAAATAAATAACAGCGTTAATCTACATAAAATGTTCCAATGAAGTTTTGAGGAAGTACAAAATCTTGATGGTGCTTTCCCTTTTGACTTTGAGACTTGAGAGCCTCACCAGGAAACTACAGCCATTGTTTCTAACAACTTGCCACTGAGTATTCTAAGAACCCTTGGGTTTTGGAGACATTATGGGACAGTGTGGCTTGCACATTGCTAATTGATTATCATCTTTCTTCAAACAGCTTTATCTCTGAGAGCATTCTCCTTTTAATCTTTCTTCATTCAATCTCCACAGGTGATTTTAAGGCAAGGGATGAATATGGATGGAAAACAGAGTTTGTGTTAGCTGCTTGGCTAGCTCATTAGTATGGGTAAGAAGAATATTCTTATTCTTATTTACTTATTTTATTTGCATGGTGAGAAATGTAGACTGCACAAAATGTTTCCTGTTGTCTCTGACATTTGACTCTATCTTCTGAACCCTTGTTCTTTGGTTTCCTAGAGCTGTCCCAAACTCATCAGATTCCATCATTTGAAGGATGACAAAGCAACAGTGCAAATGAGAGGGGGGGAAAAACTATGTTCAGATTTCCTGACAACAAGATTTAGCCATAAAATTTTGAATATTATTTTCATCATCGTTTCACCTGATTCTTAGATCAGAGCTTTCACTATCCTTCATACATGTATACTGCCCAAATAAGCACTAAATATCTTATAGCAACACAGATAATTATCTCATTATATTTCACTGATCCCTTCAAGGATCGCTGCCTTGTCGTGGCAAAGGGGCTTGCGTAGCTCAGTGAAGCTATGAGCTATGCCATGCAGGGCCACCTAAGACAGACAGGTCATAGCAGGGAGCTCTGACAAAAGGTGATCCACTGGAGAAGGAAATGGCAACCCACTCCAGTATCTTTGCCATGAAAACTCCATGG
>JANHJO010005563.1:111797-126765 GCA_032468235.1 Pseudoxyrhopus heterurus | reverse complement strand
CTATCTATCTATCTATCTATCTATCTATCTATCTATCTATCATCTCTCATCTATCATCTATCATCTATCATCATTATTATCTAACCATATCTATCTTCATCTATCTATCTATCTATCTATCTATCTATCTATCTATCTATCTATCTATCTATCTATCTTCTATCTATCTACCTATCTATTATATATAATATAGATTATATGTTATCATCTATATCTATATCTACATCTATATTGTTAGAAATAGAAAATGGCCCCTGTATTGCAGACTCAAGTTATGATGGGGTCTAGATATTTAACTATGTTGAAGCACAGGATTAACTGTTCCCATCCAACTGATCCCTTCAATGCATGTAGGCATTCAAGAGGTTTTTTTCCCTCCTTTTCTTATTTTCTGTCTCCCACCCCCACCTCAGCTTCCTTTAACTCTTGTACAGCAGGATGGTTAAAATGTCCCCAACAGTTTAATAGCTCAGCTTGACAATAGATTTCAGCACAACAAATTGCTGTGGCCTCCTGTGGGACATCTGGCATATCAGCAACCTTTTGGCTAACATGCTGAAAATGAAATCCAGTGCTGACTCACTGGGGCAGCAGCTGCAAGAAGGATGTTTTATTCATGCACTAGAATGAAGTTCCTTGCCAGTTAGGATAGACAATGCCAGATGAGAGGAACCAAGGCCTTCTAACTGATTAGAAGACCACCACTGTGCCTGCTCACATATCAGATGGTGGTCATATTCTGGGCTGAAGAAAGTAGATGACAACAATTCACCTTGCATTGACTGACAGATACATTGCACCAAACCATGGTTTGCCTAATTACAATTTACTAAATACGAGTAGTCTTCAACTTATTAATGTTCATTTAATGGCAGTTCAAAGTTAAAATGACCTAAGAAAAAGTGACTTAGAACCCACCCTCAAAGTAGTGACCACTTCTGCAATCATGTGATTATAATTTAGGTGCTTGCCCTTATGATGGTTGCAGCATCTTGCAGTCATTATGATCATGAATTGCAACTTCCCAGCCAACTTCTGATAAGCAAAATTAATTGGGGAAGCTGGATTCACTTAATGACCATGTTATTCACTTTAATGACCATGTGATTCACTTAATGACCACAGTAATAATGATAGTAAAATCAGGTCTGGTCATGTGATGACCCACTTAATGATTGCATTGCTTTGCAACTGAAATTCTGGTCCCAATTGTGGTTGTAAGTCAAAGGCTACTGTAAACTATTCACGATAAATCACATTAACTTAAGCCAAAAATCAATCAGATTATAACTTAACATTATAACATAATGTCATTATTGAGCTTATAGATTTTATTCTGAGGAGCCCTCATTTTTCTATTTTACATACGGAGAAATACTCCAACTGGTGTAATATATTATTTCAGTATTACACTGAATTATATCAAATTATGGTAAGAACAGTCTTAACTTTAAAGAGTTAACTTTAAGCTTGAAATGCATATATTCAGATTTTGGGGGACATTTGAACATCATCATCATCATCATCATCATCATCATCATCATCATCATCATCATCATCATCATCATCATCATCATTATCATCATCATCCTGGCACCCAGACACGAACAAAAATAAATCTAACAATGTCATTTGTTTGGGAGAAATTTCCATGATGTATAATAGTGATATGGCAGATTAATGTGTCTGAATTAATAACTATTAATGTTGCAACAGAATCTTAATCTCATCTGAAAGAGAAATGTTATTGAATTAGGTTTTCTTCATTCAATTCAAATTCTGTATTTTCAATAAAATTATTCTAATGATCTAAGTCATGTCACCGAACGAAACATCATGATAGTGTTGTAGAATATAATGGAAGAGAATAGGCAAGATGAGAAGGACAATTTAAACTTCATCAACTGGATACCCTCCAGATATATTGGAGTTTAGTTGTATTAAAATTCTCAGCCAGAGAATAGGTAATATTGCTGGGAATTGAAATCTAACAGAACCAGAGACCATTAGGTTTATTTATTGATTTATTCAGTTTATACTCTCCCTTTCATTTCAACCAACATCAGAGAAGACTGGTTAAATAACCTTTCTAGTAGCTCCAAAGCATATCAATTAAACTCTCAATAGTAAATAAGCAATGCTTATTATAAATACACCCACACCCCAGGTCAAAAACTCTGCATTCAGAAAGCAGACATCAAATGTTGCATATACCTGTCTATCAATCCCTTAGTTTCCATATATGGATTCTAGGACTCTGTGGGGTACAAGCATGTGCAGTACGTAAGCATTTATGCATCTGTGTCAATTATATATTTGTGGCTTTCCATCAAATGTGCTTGACAGCCTTGAAGCCAAGCACATCTCAATAATAAATAACACCATTTGTTCAAAAATCATTTTCAAACTTGACGTAGCTTCAATTGTTGTAAAGTACATATTGTTTCTGGAAAAGATTTGCTCTCTGTAGGCAACCTAACCTATCAATTACTTCGTCAGGTTTTGGTAGATGCTAGTTCTGTGCATTACATATGAAAGTGATTCAGGAGGTGCGATTACTCTGTCATTGTCTAGAGCTGCTACTGTATTTACAGATACCTAATAGTTAAGCCAATGCCCTAGAGTATGATGGCACCCTAGGTTGCCCTAAATAATACAAAGCAACCTGAAATATTCCCAGCTGTTGTATTTTTGTTGCTCTCTATGTTTCTCTCTCTCCCCTTCACCCCACCCTATCCCTTTTGTCATTTTTTTTTAGCTGCAACATATACAATCTCTCTGGAAAACAAACAAACGCTCAGTTCCTTGGAAAATATATAAGATATTCTTCAGGTTCAGAATATAAAGAATCAGATTGGTTTGTGTTCACCTTGTTGACTACATTTAAATAACTCAAAATTATTTATAAGCCTCAGAGTGAACAGTTGAGAAAAGCAAGCAAATATAATTTTAGCAATTTGTCTATTGTTTGCACATTATATTGAGAAATAAAGAAATGCATTTTGGGATCTGCTTGCTAATCCCTGTGAGTTTTATTTTAACTAAGAATGTGATTAGTAAACTTGAACTTCAAAAGAAATTCATTCCAAACCAATATTTAACAAAACATGAAATAAAATCATTATTGTGTTCACCAGGATTTTTATGAAGGACAAAAAATAGCCTTTTTTTTTTCATCTGAAACCACTGAACTCCACTATTCTTCTGTAGAGTACAGGAAGGCTTACGTTTAGCCTGGCAATTGGTTCACAGAAATAAATTTTAAGAAATTTGTTTTTAAATCTATAGGACATGTCTATGTTAGATGTCATATTTGCACAATCCAGATCCCAACATCACCAGTTGAAAAAATACCCCATACAAGTTCCTTCCTTCATCTATAATATGTTTTATAAATCACCTAGCTACATTGGGGACGACGACATTATTCTTGCTAATTTCATACAATTTTTTTTCCAAATATGTAAAGAAAAATCTTGGTTGAGTTCTCCACTATATGGAATTTCAGCTTGGCTTTCTTCTGAATCCAGACAGAATGTCAAACCCAAACATTGATGGACCAAAGAAGGTTCTCAAGCAATGTAATTTCTGTCCTGCTTCTTTTAAGTTCAGACCATCTCCCAACCCTGATATCCCCTTTAATATTGAGATAGAGAGTTGTGGAAAATGTAGGATTTATTTTTAAATAATTTATTTCTTGTAGAATTGAATTTGAAAGATAAATTCTCAGGTTTCTTTGAAGAAACATTTCATTCTGGACATTGTAATATATTGCAGCTCAACATTTTTGAGTAAATACAATTCTGAATTGATGGGTTTTGGAAGACTTTTTTAAAAAAAATATCCTATTCTTTTTCCAACAAGTCTATTTTATTTCAGAAAGAGGAAATAATGGTGTGATGCTGTTTTAAAGCATGTAATTCCTAGCAATTTTTAAAGTCAGTGTCTACCAACCTATACAGTGTTATATATTAATAAATGTATTTCTTGAGAAGAATTAACTCATTTTTTTTTCCAATGGGGCATTTCAGGAATGGACAAATAATAGCAATTTTTTGCTATTAAGGATTAACTGAGATTTGCTATTAAGGATTCACTTTGTTAGCTAACTTTGCTATTAAGGATTCACTTTATTACATACCTTTAATAGCAAAAGCACTTAGACTTATATACCACTTCACAGTGCTTTACATTCCTCTCTAAGCAGTTTACAGAATCAGTGCATTGCCCCCAACAATCTGGATCTCTTTTTACTAAAAGATATTCAGAAGGCTGAAAGGCTGAGTCAACTTTGAGCCAATCAGGATTGAACTGCTGGCAGTCGGCAGAGTTAGCCTGCAATACTACATTCAAACCACTATGCCACCACAGTTTTAACTTGACATTGTCTAATCAAACAACATATTCTTCCTACTGCCTTACCATTAACAGGTATGTGTCACTTGGTTTCAGGAACTATTTAATATGCATATTCCTCTGATACCTGCATATCACAGCTCTGTCTTTTTCCCTAACTTTTAATTGCCCAAATGGTCTTACTCTTTCCCCACAAACATATTCTTTAGTGGATCTTTGGGAACAATCCATCCAAGCTATCTGGAAGCCTAGCTCAACTTTAAAATAAAATACATGAGAATAGTCTCCCTACGATAATATATTTCAGTCCTTGAAGCATGGCGATTTTATTGTTATTGCTTCCACAATTTCTTGTCAAATCATTTCTTGTACAGCATTCCTTCATTAAGTTGACATGGATAATGCTGAATCACTGTTTTTATCTGATATTCTTGATCTTTTTGATAAACTGTTAACTGCCACCAAGTATGTGCTTATACTCAGTAATGTGGCCATATAATCAGAAGCTTTTTTAAAAAAAGGAATATCTTCCAGCTCTTTCATAGAAAGAGCAGCAAAGGTTTGTGATTTTGCAAATGCATATATAAATCTTAAAAAAAAAACATTGCTAAGACCAAGCTTTCTTTCTATCTGTACATATTTACTATTCTGTGAAATTTATGATAGTATTCTCCATAATTTCATGACCAGAATTTCATTTATAGGAGTAGAAAGGGAAAGTTATTTTCCCCCTTCATTCCTACTAAAGTTGCTTTAAAAAGTTGCTTTAAAAAGTTGCTTTAGGAAATTGGGTGGGTCATTTGGTACTTTGTAGACCCTACTGGTGGGTACTCCTGAAGAAAGGAATTTGTGCCTTGAAGAACAGAAGATGGATTTCCAAAGACAATAGAGGCATCCTGTTGAATTTTTGCAGTAATATTATTTCAATTTCTTTTTTTTTTAAGGCATTCAAAGAATCTTGAAGATGCTTGTACCCATAGCACTGCAATTAAGTCCATCCAACTTAATGATAGTCATCCTCTTCTTCACTTTTCTTCCATCTTTCCAACTATTAGAGCAGGGCTGTCAAACTCGGGGCCCGGAGGCCAGATGCATCATGTGCAGGCCACACCCACCCCAGCTCTGCAAAGGGGAAAACATCGTGAAACATCAGGTGACGGCAATGTGATGCAGCAAGTTTGACATCCATGTATTGGAGGTTTTACCAAAGAGCTAGGTCTTTGCATAATATATCCAAAATATGATAATTTAAGCCTGATCATTTGTGTCTTAGGTGAATTGATTTATTTATGATCCATTGTTTTCTTGTCTGTTTATGGTGTTTCTTTTGGAGTCTCCTCCAAAATCAGTGTCCAAAAGCATCAATTTCTTCCTATCCTGCTTCTTCAAAGTTCAATCTTCACTATCATAGAGTGTCACAGAGAACTTCGGTGTACCGTTCTCATCTTTGTAGGTGTTATAGCCACATCACAGCATCTAAATAGCATTTCCATGATCTTCAAGCTACTCTAGTGAAGGTTGGTGAGAACCGATCAGAGACCAGCTGTCACCAATCTGCACCAACACAAAACCAACCTAGCTAAAGATCAATCAAAAGTAAAGCCACCTGGCTATAAAGATATGAGCCCACTCGGTCCCTGATTAGTTCTCATGGTCCAAATAACAAATCCGTTGCCTCTGAAGATGCCCACCATAGTTTCTATGAACATTTCAATAAATCTGTTGTTGAGACCATGGTCACTAAACCCTGAAACATACACTGCCCTAAAATAGCACTTTTTGAGTTTCCATGAAGAACCATCCAATCAGGAGAAGCTATGGATTATATTTTCTAAAAATAAATGCATAACTTTGAAAAATTCAGGAAGTAAATGGGAGTTTAATGATCCTCTTGGAAGACAAACCTCCCTAGTCCTTTGTGATCTCTCTTGCTGAAAACTCTTTTAGAGGATGAAGGAAAGCACTAGAGAATCAGTGATCTTTCAGTTGATACTAATTTGTGTTAATGGTTAGCAGAATTAGTGGTTAGCCATGACTTAACAGAAAAGTAACAGGAATGGGCATTTTGCCAGAAAGTGACTGTAATGATAGATCTCATGCGGTCTAGAGTGTCTGGATTGTTATATGGTTTTTCTTTTAAAATAGTTTTTATATTATATATGTATATTTTATCATTGTATTTATCTATGTTGTGAGCCGCCCAGAGTCCTTTGGGAGTTGGGCGGCATATAAATATAATAAATAAATAAATAAATGTCTGAATGTGTTTCCCCTTCCCTCACTTTATCTTTGAGTAAACTAGAAGGGGCTGCTTTGAGACATTTTTTCAGATTTCTTGTTAGTGTTGGCATTGACTATCTAAGGCATTGACTTAGATAAATGCGATTCTATGACAAAAGCTAACATTTTCAGAGGATAATATTGTTTGGCACATTTAAATACTAAATACCTGGCACATTTGACAACCAGACAATGTAAATGGATTCTCTGTGCCCATACTATGGCTAAAAGACTGACATTGCATCATTGGAAAGGTAAATGAAATATGGTATTTAATTGTACAGAATACAGAAGGTTAAAAAAAGATTGTTGTTCAAATGTATTACAAATATAGTATATACATATGGTAGTTGAATAATATTTGCATTGGCAAGCATATATAGAATTATAATTGTACTGTTATAATCACATATCATATTATTTTTTGCCATATTTCTTTCACTTTTTGTTAAAGCACTTTTTATGTATGAATCTCCATTACTATTATCCTTGGTTGTTTTTGCTTGTTTCTTCTTTTTGGTCTTAATTAAAAAGCAATAAGATACAAATTAAAAAAAAAAGGTAGTTTCTTGGCCAGGGCTTATCTGACGGTTGCCTTGGTAGCGCCTCTTCCTTCTGTCCTTCAGGCCATTCCGTATTCCCTCTACAGTTCACATGTCTCCTCTATTCACTATTACAGAAAACAAATTGATGTCTTTGGTGTTCAAAATGTATTCTAAGTGTAGTAAAATGTGCTGCCACAAACACCTGGGGAGACATACAATAAGTGGGCCAGGGCAAGCCAAATCATTAACATCTTACTTAATGGGAGGATTTTGTACCAGACATGGCTGAAAAATTCTGTCTCCGCTTTGCCTTTTTAGGCAGACTGAAAATTAAATAAACAGTTTTATTGCAGAGAATACATTTATTTTATTTATTTATTTATTGTTAGTATTTATAGGCCGCCCCACTCCCGGAGGACATATGAAATAGTTCTGCCCATCTATCTATCTATCCATCCACCCACCCACCCACCCACCCTCCCAATTTATCTAGCCATCAATTTTAAATATATAACTCTGGGCCCACATGAACCTGACACAATAGTATAAAAAACCTGGGATGCTTTCTTCTTCTTTTGTTGAGTGACAAGACTTTGGGGTGCCTTTTTCCCCCCTTCCTTGAAAGTTTCTGCTGCTGTCCCTTGTTTAAACAAAAAACACCTTTCTCTGGCAGGAATATGAGTGGCTCCCTGCACTCTTATACAAAGGACTTTCTACCATAGATACTGAGGATTAGAACCATATGTCTTGGGCACCTGTAAACAAACATGTTGTATTAAACACCGTAGCTGTGTATTTAGTTAGCAGTAAACAAATGTTAAATGGGGGGGGGAGTAATCAGAAAGTAGATGAGTGTTTGGAGGAAACATGTTGAATGAAGTCGGAAGGAAAGAGGGAAAGTCTAAAAGTGCAAATGTTGGATTCTGTATTCTTTAGAAGTAGATCTCTGGGCTGCCATGTTTGCATTAGGGCTCCAATATTGTCTTTGGTAGGTCTGCAGATGATTAGCCCAGGTTTCTTGTGTGACACTGTGGGGTGCCAGCTGGTCACATTTAGATTCTCCAGTAGTCACTAACCCACCTGCCTACCAGTCTTTTTAACATTTAAAATACTTGTTTTTAAAATGGAAAGCTGACAAGCCACATATTGCACTGGACTCTTTATTTCCAATTATGATCTTCCAAAGCTTTCTTGGAAAACGAGAATGATAAGCAGCTGTAATCTAATGCTTTGGGCTGGGGCGCTTGTGTTCATAAAAGGACAGAAGCGAACAGATGCAGTAGCATATGCCCTGCCAGAGAAAGGACTAGAAAGACAGCAGTTGCATGCTGATAATTTGGTGTTCTGTCTCTCGTGTTGGTTTGTGAAAATCTCGGAAGTCCTTCTGCAAAAGTGTCCATGGCATGGTTCTTAACATTTCAAATGTGCCCACCTCCCCCCAAAATTTGCACCCCCATTGCAATCCTCATTAAAAGATAGTAGGTTGCCTCTAGTCAGGCTGAATTTTTTGAGTCTCCTGGTCTTTCTGGCTGCAGAGTTCTTAGGTCTTCTATACACTTCTTCTGATTGCCTAGGAGAGGGGTGTCCAACATTGGCAACTTTAAGACTTGTGAACTTCAACTCCCAGCATGGCTGGCTGAGGAATTCTGGGAGTTGAAGTCCACAAATCTTTTAAGTAGCCAAAGTAGGACATCCCTGGCCCAGGACAAGATGAGGGGAGCAAGTGACAACATTGTGATGTGTTTGCTGGTCAATCACCAAAATCAAATGACTGACTGTATTGTGATGCAAACTCCACCCATTACATATTTGTGTGTGACATTGTGGTGTAAGCATGAAAGGATGAAGCTTGCATTGTCATGATGTTACAATGCACTTTTATTATTTTGGCATCTTTGTGGGTGGCTATGAATATCTGTGCTCAGCTTTAGGGAGATGAAATGGGAAGGTGTTTTGAAAGGGCAGAAATTCCAAACTTAACAAATATCGTGCCAATCCTGAAAGGCAGCTGCATAATTGTATACCCTTACACATGGGGAAGATTTTGCAATATTTCTCTATCCAACAAAAGAAGCTATAATATAAAATGTTTATTTGGAAAAGGAGAATATGGGGAGGGGGGAAAGGGATAGTAACATTGATGGTATTCCAAATAAAATTAGTACAGTCAAACTAATTCCTTATTACTACCTTGAGTAAGCTCTTGGATTTCTGTACTTTTTCATTGCAGAGAGGCTAGCCAGAGATAATCTGAGATGAATTTAATTAGATTGCTTTTGTCTTTTGTCTTATTTCCTACCTTAAATTTCTTTGCTCATTAGTTTTCATTCTTTTTATGCGCTATGCATAAAGCACTCCTTAACCTGAAAGATAATAGAGGAATGGGCAATTATGCACAATATGTGTAAAACCGAATTTCATTCCTCTCAACATGGAGTCAATTGATCAGATACACTAGGGGGCACTGTTGTGCTATCCCAGACCAAGAAGACTCATAAACGCTGAAGGAATATTTTACCTTGACTAAGTCTAAAAAATGTGGATGCCAGAAGGATTCCAAAAGTAACACAGAGCTGCACATCCTCAGAAAAATCGGATGGCTGTTGGGTACTTCTAAATCTCATGTTTTGTGTATGCATTTAAAAGTGAGCTTTGGAAATTTACCACTATCATCAAACCATGATCTGAATGACAAGAAGTACTTACCTGCTATGTTAAACTGGGAGTAAAATTTTAAACATGAAGGAAAGTAGGATAAAATTGATTCTAACATACTTTCTTTGAAGTAATGACAATTTATTTTTTCTGACTGCATAAAAAATTGGTAAGATTTTCTCATTTATAATGAGATTATGACATTGAAACAGAAAATACAGAAGTGCATATAATTATACATGTTAATGTGCAGAGGTTCAAATTTGGGAATTATTTTTATAATTTAAATATGTATTCAGTTTATTGCACTATAATAGAGAGTTTTATCTCGCATTTTCCTTGAAAAAAACTTCCCCTTTTTCAAACTTTTTATCTTTAAAGCAGACTTAAACTAATTTAAAGTTTATCATTCAGAAGAGCCTTTCAAATGGAGTGTGTGTGTGTGGGAAGGTTTTCACCTTACTTCATGTTGCCATTTTCCTACAAAGCAGCCATATTTATCTACTTTGGGTCAGTAATTTCCAAACTACTATTGTCTTAATTTTGCACTGTTATTAGAGTGACATCAACAGTGCTGAAAATCATGGGAGATAGTAATCCTTCCTTCCTTCAGGACCAAAGGATTCTCTGTGAAGTTTTCCAGAATCTTAAGAAACTAGTAGATCCTTTCATTTCATTCAAGAATCAGACAAGGTATCAATTTCCTTCACCCATGGAAGGATTGAAGTTGTGCTGGACTTTTGCAGGAGGAAAAATAGTCTATATGGACATTTATCCCAGACACAAAATCTACTTCCCTGTTAGCATTTGATAACATCTCTTTAATAGGGGAATTCATAGATAGCAAAAGGATTGCTATGGGGGAAATTTGAGGAAATTAATCCATTACCAGAGGTTTTAGTTAAATGATGGACATTACTAGTTTCTCCTCCTAGTATTCCCTATTTCAAATTACAGGTACCCCATCTTCCAAACTTCAGCTAGTTTCCAGAAGTATGAAAGTTTGTCTTTTAATTGGCAGCCTCAAATAAACTTGTATTCCAGATCTATTGGGTTGATAGATGAATCACAGCAAAAGTTAAAGATGACAGGCCTCCTTCAAAAACAACAACATACAATACATCCTGATTTGATTTAATAAGTCAGTAGCAGCTTCTGTCTTTATAGTTTAATTAATTGCTTTCCCTCTTTGCAATGTTTCTTCAGATAGTTCAGTGACTTTCTTCTCCAAGTGTAACAAAATAAGAGAATCTGTGCCTGTTATTAAGGAGGCAATCTGGTGTTCTAGACTGTATTAAATAACCTACTGTTGTGATTTATTATGATACAGTTGTCTGGAATCACCCTCTATAAACAGTGATGCTCAGGAATAAAAATGAAGCACAATAAATCTTTTCAGTAACATTAAAGTTACTGTCAACAATACAGAGAGTGCAAAACTTTAGGTCTCTAGCCACTGGTGGACTTGACAATTGGGCTTGCTTTTAGGGTTTCCATAGAGATCAAGACACAAATTTCTCTTAACCTAACCCTAACCCTTCCATCCTTCCGAGGTGGGTAAAATGAATACCCAGATTGTTGGGGGAAATATGCTGACATTGTAAACCGCTTAGAGAGGGTTGCAAGTCCTGATAGGCGGTATATAAATACAGTGCTATTGCTATATCAATAAAAAAGCACCATCTCCTACTTTAGAAACTTATGTTTAAGAACACACTTGTAGATGTATAGCCAATGATCACCAACCAATCAAGGCGACAAATGTTTTGAGAAGGACTGTTGCTGAGGGATAGGGTACATAGTATGCACAGAAAAAGTCCATAACGGAATTCTAGTCATTACTAGATAATGGTTAACATTAAAAACTTTTAACCTTGTTCCTGCCTCTAGAGATCATGACCAAGGTTGCTGTCTCCCCACAAAAGCAAACCAACCAGGATGTCAGTTTCTTGGACATCTTCAAGCACCAATTGTGGTAGCCATCAATTGGACGTGCTCTGTGGTTTGCTCTGAAGGAAAAAGGAAATTGGACTAGATTGCCTATAATCCCTGCTCCCACTCCTAACTCTTAGATTTTATGAAGGCATAATCAAAACATTCTCATACTGAAGCATTGCCAGTACTATCAGTGGCATTTCATCGAGCTACTGATGACATTTAAAGAATGGTGTATGAAATTAATAGAGGTGAGAAGGAAGAGATTATGAAATTCTAATCACATCAGTTTTGCAGTTGTGTTTGAACTGCAGTACTTCACGAGCTTTTACATCTCAGAATAATTAACCCAATATACATCATGAGCTCATTTTTGAGTTAGTGAGAAATAAGTTTTGACTTTTATGCCTAAACTCACAGTCTGAGCTATCATCCAAAGTAGGATGGAGAAATTTTGCAGATAAATACAGAAATTATTCCCCTGATGCTACATCCAGAAAAGTCCTCATGGGAGAATTCATCTAACTTCTACCAGAAACCTTTGAGTATATTTTACTACCTTCCTTAATTGTCCCCACCTTGGTTATCATATCTGTTACACTAAAAGTAATTTAATTTTAGAAAAGACATTACTATAGACCCATCCTCAGTTAAATATTACACAAGTAAAATTTTTGCTAATATGGATAAATGAAGCATATAAATTAACAGCTACACTACTTCATACATTACCTTTTGTTCTTTTTAACTACTCAGCTCTTTCTTCTTAAGGAATGCACCAACTCTATCCCTGCACAACTTTCTTGGTCTTCCACTTCTTCTTAACCCATTCAGAATTCTATCAAACACCTTTCTGGGCATGTTTAACAAACTGATCCTCCTGTAGTTTTTGCCTTCAATTGACAAGTGCAAATGACCAGGAGTATTCATTGGGTTCAAAGCACAGAAGGGTTTGTTGTTGCTACCTATACATAAGAATCTAGTCAACTAATGGTCAGTACTAAATTGGCACCAGAACAACAACATTCATGGGAAGCTGGACTTGGGTCTCTTGTAGCAATGCAACAATTCCAAACTGATAACACATTTTACATCACCTATCAGTTCTGCTTGCTCTTCTCCTACATCAAACTTCCTTCCTAGGCCACTGTCTAGAAAATCATTAGTAATATTCTTCCAGTCATCAGATGCTTGAGGATTCAGATCCTCACACTGCCATTAAGTAAGTCACATATAAAACTCCATAAGGAAACCAGATCATATAAAATTTCTCTTGTTCATATCGCACTCATGTCAGAAGCACTGAGGCACTTTGGGGTTGAAAGGATTAGCTGGTGATATCACCATTTGCTCGGGGGATGCCCCATTAGGGAATCATTTTAAGTCCCTGGCAGGAGCTGGAGTGAAGGGTAGGAGCTCACCCTGTCCCATGCACTCAGGTCTTGAACACAAGACTCCAAATTCCAGCCAGCATCCTAACCATATCAGCCACCAGTGTTCCTATTTCTCTTGTTAAACTACCCACACCTATAGCCTTACCATTTTCCAGCATTTCCAGAATATTTATAGTTTTCTTTTCATCACTTTTTTTCTGGAACACGAATATTTTAGTGATATCAGCATTTATAGCATTTTTAGGTAGCACTAGATAAACCATGACAACCTGTTGAATAATTGTTTCAGAAATATTTCTTTACTTAACCAGAGAAAAACAGGTGGACAAAAAAGCAGTGGGAGCAGAGTGACTACAGATTTCCTGCTGGTTTCCCCAATGTCTTTCCTTGTAGGAAGCTGAGAGGGAGTATTGAAAATGATGATCACATAACCACAGCTGACCACAGCGGTGTAGCAGCAAGGCAGCACCGAAGTGACCACAACTTTACCAAATTTTAATCCCGCAGGAATCACAGCCTCTGGATTTTTATTCTGTAAATTAGCCCATTTAAAATCAGTTCAAAAACTGTTGCCATATGACATCCTATTTCACCCAATTGAAGGTTACAAACCATCAAACAGAGCTAGTATATAGAGTCTAAATCTCTAATTCTATACTGATATGATGTAAAAAAATTAATGCAAAATGCTTTCCCTTGGATGGTTTTTTTATTACTATTTCTGTTACTAATGTAAGCTATAGTTAAAAGTTGTAGCACAGAATAGAATGTGATAATATGCATTCTGTAGACACATTTGTATTCATTGATATTACATGGTTAAATCCAGGATTAGGAACAGGAGAATAGAGGTGCTATGGCTCAGTGGTTAGAACGAGGTACTGCAGACTACTCTGCAGACTTGCAGATCAGCAGTTTGATTGATCGAATCCCACCAGCTCCAAGGTTGACTCAGCCTTCCATCCTTCTGAGGTCGGTAAAATGAGAACCCAGATTGTTGTGGGCAATAGGCTGACATTGTAAACCGCTTAGAGAGGGTTGCAAGCCTTGATAGGTGGTATATAAATACAGTGTTATTGCTATAATAGAATGGGGCTGAGGATTTAAGATGATGGGACAATGGTGATTATAGGCTATCAAATTCTTGATGATTCCTAGTAATCACATAGATTTTCTCCATAATAATCTGTCCCTTTCCTAATCCTTCAACTCTTCCACTGGTACACTCATTCCTATCATAACTGACTAGCCATCTTGTTGCTGGCTATCTTTTTTTTTCTCTTTCACTTTTTTAAAATGTATTTTGGTGTAAAGAAGATGACAAAGAAAGTAAAATCTGGACTCTGGAGTAGCAATAATAGTATAACAGAGTTGGAAGGATCTTGGAGGTAGGTTTTCTAGTTTAACTCCCTGCTCAAGCAGGAGACCCAATACTATTCTGGACAAATGGTTGTGCAATCTCTTTTTAAAATCTCCAGTGATGGAGCACCCACCACTTCTGGAGGGAAGCCATTTCACCAATTAATTGTTCTCACTGTCAGGAAATTTCTCCTTAGTTCTATGTTAGATCACTCTTTGATAAATTTCCATTCATCGTTTCTTTGTCTGGCCTTGAACTGCTTTGGAGAAAATGTTGACCCCCTTTTTCTATGGGAACCCTGCTGCAAACATTGAAAGACTGCTATGAAGTCACTCCTAGTCCTTCTCTTCATCAGTCAGTCAGTCAGTCTGTCTGTCTGTCTGTCTGTCTCTATCTATCTATCTATCTATCTATCTATCTATCTATCTATCTATCTATCTATC
>JANHJO010005561.1:38855-49791 GCA_032468235.1 Pseudoxyrhopus heterurus | reverse complement strand
AGGAAGGCCTGGAGGAATGTTGTCCATGGGGTCGCGATGGGTCGGACACGACTTCGCAACTAACAACAACAACAACATTCAGGCTTTTAAAAGGTATGCTATTTCAGTAAAAACTAGTGATTCCAGTTTAACTTGCTTTGGACTTGCACAAGTTTGAAAGAAGAACATAATTTGGTCCTTTTTGATTATTAGTGAAACTAAAACAAGTTGAGGAGCCAACCTTTGCATTAGCATTTCTCATTTTCTCTGTATAAACTATCTGGACCAAATAGGGAACTAGCAGCTCAACACCTCTTGACCCTCAGGGAGTTCCTGGTTTTTGAAGACTCAGAAGATGGTCCAGGGGACAACATTTCCAGCTCAGAAAACTATAATATCAAGGCTGGACAGTTCCAAAGAAAAGAAGTTGAATAACTAACATTATTTCAACAAGTCAGATGTATTGGAGCCCCTCCTTTTCCATACACCTTTACAAATTCCTATTCTCTAAAATAATCTAAGTGAAGCTTTCAGGTCACCCCAGCAACATTTACCAAATGAGACACTAAAGCAAGGAATTTACATGAGCTTAAACAAACCATACAAAATATTGGGGTGGAAGAGATTCTTTTCTAGTTAATAGATCCACCTCACAACTCTCAATGACAGACAGGCATGAAGTTGGCCTAACAAGGCAGAGAAATTGTGTCTCATGACTGTTTGTTCAGTGGGGGCTCCTAGATGGAACCATTACAGACTGCAAGGCCCAGTTCATTTCCCCTGCTAGAAAGCTACCTCTTCTCAATACTTCCCCTTCTGCCAACCATCTTAATTTGAAACAAAGCGGCTCTTAAATTGTAGTTCTTGCACCTGGACTCTGAAGTGATACAATTCAGAACAAATGATCAACCAACATTTTTACTTTGGGTTTAATTGAGCAGATGCCCTGAAACCTGGCTGATTGACACCAGTGGAAAATTAGTGGCTGGTGTCAGTATAATCCTATGACACTCAGAACATTTCCTATAAATCTGCCTTGGAATAATTTTTAACACCCATGATATGCTCATAGGTATGCATACAAAATCAATTATAATTCATTGATTCTCCTTGTAAAATATAAGCAATTTTACAGAATACAGTAAACAAAAGAAATTAAGGACGGAAAAGCTTGTTAAATATTTTGTTTCTATTTACATTTCTCCCGCAATAATCTGTTTTAAAACATACTGTTCTTCAAGTTATTGGGTATCTCTTTCTTTTAAATCTTGGTGAAAGTGCTTTTTTAAAAAAAAAAATTTTTTTTTTTGCTATTTACAGTTTAAAAATCAGAACCACATAAAACACACAGGATGCTCTACAGTGATCCCCCCATTGCTCCTGTTGCGAGGCGCAAGGAATGAGAAAGTTTCCTAGTAAACAAATGTTATGTACAGAGTTGAATCTGCAAGCCATCTTTTCTCAAAAGGCACCGGTTAAGTTCAGAAGGGGATCTTTAATAGATTTGATTCTTCTGCCTTCTGCACCACTGAGAAACCACTCATGTTGGCTTATTAAAGCCAGTGGGGATCTACTCTGGTGATGGAGTGAGATCTCCATTTTTCTACAGAAAGACCCGTAGTAAAAGGTGGCAAAGATTCTTAAATTTATCGTAAGAGTTGCCACCACCCAATCTGAAGATGGCACAAAAGAGGGTGTTGGAAAAGAAGGAAATGTTCCAAAGGTGCCACCTCCAAGATTGAGAGCTCCCGTCTCCAATTTCCATGGAGTTCAATGGGAATTTTCCACACAGATTCGGTGGGAGCATTTAAAAACCAAATACTGTAGCTCTAGCTCAGAACTTTTTTAGTAAAGGGTGAAATTCAAATGATTTGAAGAAAAACCATACAAAGATCCACTTATTCATGACAAGCAATTTAAAACATTTATACTTCTGTCATTATGATCAGTAAGTGATATAAAACAAATGAAATGCCCAAAGCTATTTTTTATGTAGTTTAAGCAAAATGATGAAACCGGACTGAACTGAATTCCATTCTAATTTAGGAAGGATGCTCTCCCACCATCACTTTAGGCCAGGGAATGTCTAGCTCCAGAGATCCGTAGCCACCTGTGTAGATCAGGCATCTTATTAAGAGAAGACTAAGAAGGATAGATCAGTTTTAAACACTGGATTCGACATTTTCAAAGCACCAGCTATGCTGTACTGGATTAGTTACCACATAAGCTTACATCTCCTTTTCTCTCAAAGGTGGCAAAATAAAATAAATCTTGCAATAAGTTTGTTTATATTTTAGGACAACTATTTGTAAGAGGAACTGTTTTAATTTGGTATGCCTGCACCACTGAAAAATACAGTAAGAAGTCCCCCTTTTAATCCGACTGCACCAGAGATGATTAAAAAAAAAAAGAGGTTGTCTATTTGCCCACTAAAGCTATTGTGGAGTGGTTTCTTAAAGATACAGTAGTTTAAGCTGCCATTTTATTATTAGCATTGCTTGTCACTATTATTATAAGCATAACTAGTTTCCCATCCCAGGAAATTAGCATAGTTATATAGTACAGTACTGCAAACTTAAAAGTTAAGTTAAATAGCATTGCTAACAAAAGAAAAAAAAAATGTCCTTACTATGTAGTTTCATTCATCTCACAGAATAAAGAGCAAGAAATCAAGATGCCAAAGGTTATTTTACCTAAGTTGGCTTTCCCTGGATTTTCCTTGCCTTCCATTTCCTTTTTCCCCTTCTCTGTGAGAACTTTGTTTTAAAACCTTTTTCTCCCTCCAAATTAAACTGGACTCACTGAATACATTATTTAAAATGGGGCAGTAAAATACTGCCTGCGGTGTAAGTCACTATCCTTTTCTTTTACCTGATGATAGAGATAAAATGTGCCTTGAAATTTACAGAAGCAAAATGTATCTGCTGGTAGATCTCACAATCCTGTTTTCCTTCCTTCTATTATGCTCAAGCTTTACTATTTATAAAACTGTTCAGGATCTGGTAGAAGACTAGTAAGGGTCCAGCTCATCTGACGGAGATCTGAAGCAGAGAAGGCAATGTCAATTGAACAATTTTAAACACTGTTCAGACAACTGAGCAGGAAACGGTTGCTTATGTGGAACGGCATATGCCTTCTCTCCATATCTTCCCAGCCACCGGGACCTACTGAATCAGTAAGAAACCACATGCATCAACCACTGAACTCTATTCAAACAGTCCTTTGATTGAATTGGAAACTCGTGTTTCTGGGTGGTCTCCAAAGGAAGATATTTACCAGCCCCAACAGGTGCAAATTTGTACCTGATTTATTGTGGGGTGTTGTCTTTTTTGTTAATCACATAATCTGCTTCAGAGTTGTAATAATTGCAGTTAAAAATCCAATATACGTAAGTATTGGACACGGAATTAAAAAGCTGTCCTTTTTAAAAGGACACTATAAATTTCTTTTGTCGTTACTGTGATGTACAGGTTTAAAATGCAAAGATATAAATACTAGATTACTGAAAAGTGTTGACGGCAATAAGTTTCTTTAACTCAACTCCCAAGTGAAAGTACAGAAACTCCACACCTGGCTTGATATTCTGTTTCTCTCCAAAGGAAAAAGCACCACAGACCAGCACCGCATTTGAGTGCTGCCCACGTTGAGGTAAAGTGGCCCCGGAGAGCTGTCCTCTTCTCATATCCAGCGGCTGTATGGCCCTGTCACCTTGGTATAAGCGTAAGAGGACACAGTGACCGCCGAGTTGGTGGGAATGGCCAAGGCCTGCCTCTTTGGGACCAAGTCTTTCTTCTCCTTATGTTGGGGCTCGATGGCCAAGTTGCCTCCCCACTTCCGCTTCTTGCCAAGGTTTTTGATGTCTTGCTGAAGGCCGAGCCTGGCTGCCTCCTCTTGCCTTGCCCTTGCCCTTTCTGCCAGCTGTTTCATTTTTGCTTCCCAAAGGGCAAGTCCGTGATTGGGCTGGTTCAAGTTCTTGTGCTGGTAGAATACCAGAGAGATGCGTGTGGGGTGACATCGGTTTGGTTTCTTCAGTGGGGTGGTAGCATGCAGCTCTCGCCTTGCACACTCAATGAGGATGGAGCCGTGGGCTGGAGCTACTGCCACCCCACCAATGTTTTCATCCAAAAAGTTGTGTTCACTGTCTGACCAGACTTCTTCCTCTTCATCATCCTCTTCCTCCTTGATGTTCTTCTCAGGTGTTTCTTCCATGCTGTCATCCAAACTAAATGAATCCCAGGGTCTTTCAGCCCCCAGCAATGATGCACTTCCTTCTTCTTTCAAGGAAGCAAATGGGGGCTTCTCCCCACAAACGCTTGAGGTTGTAGAGGGCAATGACGCAAAGGAAGTCCATGATCTGCTCTGTAAGCCTATGTTTGGTGTTGGAGTTCTCCTCTCATCTACTTTACTAGAATGCCAAAGTTCATCTTGAAGCCTGGAACTTTCTTTGATGGAACTGTAGTTCAACTGTCTGAGACCCCAGGCTTTCTCCTGAAGGTCTGAATTGGCAGAAAACAGCGATGGGCTTTCATCAACTTTGCAAGGGCTCCATGATTTCCCTAGTATATCAGGGCTAGGTGACAGGTTCTGCCCCTCCCCAGGAAACAAATTCCACTGTTTCTCCATAAGGCAGGATTGTGATAACCTGCTAACATTTGAATGGGAACCAAACAAATTTGATTTATTCTGGGTTCTTGCATTGAGCATGCTGACACTGTCGTTTGGTGTAAACATGTTCCACGAGGTTTCAGCATTGCTATTTCTCTCAGGTTGGGACTGATTTCTGTTGACTTTATAAGGGCTCCATTGTTGCTCTGGACCACCATTCTGCGATAGCCTGGCTAAATCAGATGGGCTCAGGTTTGAATTTAGGCCATTGAGAGCAGGTGATTGAGAAAGGGACTCTGTGTGTGCCAAGGAATCAATTGGTTCTTGCTTGATTGTTCGGTTGCTGAAATAGTTTGTGTTTTGTGCAAATGACAAGGCTTCTGCAGGGACTGAGTGACATCTCTGGGGCACAGCTGGGGTCTTGCTTGTATGTCTGCTGGCTTTCTCGTAGGTGCGCTGATGGTGATTTTTGCTCCGTATGGTGGGTGGTATGTCGTCGAGTAGTTCAGTTTTCCTGTAAGCATGGCTCAAATTATCTTGTAAGTTTTGGACATCAGGCTTCTTCTCATAGGGGCTGCTTATCCAGGGTGCATTCTTGTTCTCACTGTAATTCAAAAACTGGGAGTGGAACATATGGTTGCTGGAAAATCCATAATACCCGAAAGATGGAAGAGAGAACTTTGAATGCAACCCATTCATGGAAGGCAGATTAGGTTGTGCATAGTATGAATGATAAGAGTAAACACTGTTCATGCTGTATGGGTCAGAGGGCCTGCAATTGCCAAGCACCGAGTAGCTCTCCACCACCGCATTCCCATTGTACTTCAATGCATTATAATGACTCTGAGGTTCCACCTTGATGGAAGATTTGATGGATGGCTGGGAGAATCCATTTTTCAAAGCTGTATCTGCAGATGCACAAAAAGAATCAATGTGAATCTGCAGAGTCACTCTGGCTTCCTTAGCACAAGCACTGAAGTTCTGGGCCATGGACTTGGCTGAGGAATTCTGGGAGCATCTTTTAAATTATTAAAAACTGTGAGAGACTGTAGTTCAAATCAGCAATCAAGCTTACCCACAAAGCTAAGAAGCTCTCTTTCAACTTCACCTATTTCACAGAATTGATATGACCGGTCAATGGAGAAGGAAACAAGGCAACCATTTACTGCTTTTCTAGGCTGCTATGCTCCTGTTGATTAATAACCTGATATGTACTTGCAGGAATTAGAACAAAACAAAAATGAATAAGGTTAGTAACGGAGCCCAATTACTTGGCTTGCCATCACCTGATACCACCTGCAAAAGCTGAGGCAGAATGGAAATGTATAGAACCATCTAGATTGCAACTTCTTGGGAACCCTGTTGCAGAACAGATCCTCACATTATACAAGTGATTGTTCTAACAAAAACAATCCTGAAAGGCTTCTGGAATTCCTGATGACAGGCCATGTTTCTACACAGGCACCCAGAGATGCCATAATAGATAAGAAGATTGTAGAAAGCAGAAGGTGGGAAGACTACCTCCAACCTCCAGAAGTTAACTGAATCGGGATCAGAAAAGGAGGATGTCATGGCTCTCTTAAATTGGTCCCCCTTCATGCAGTAAGAGCAGAAAGACACTGCAAAATTTGAGGCCAGTTCTTAGTTGCGTCCTTCCATCTGACCATCCTACATTCTTCAGAAGCAGGAATGTAGCCTCTAGGAAGCTAAAAAATAACAAATGGCTGGGAAGAAGGCCCTGAGAATGACAGGGAGCAGACTATAAGGACTACTGTTCCTTATTAAACCAGTCACCCAAAGAAATCTGAGTGCCACCAACCGTACTTGTATGGAAAGCAAGAGCCACCGGTACAGAAGCCTTGGCGCGGGTCATTCAAGCGTTGGGACGACACCTGAGATGTCCTGTCTGGGAGTGCTCTGTTGCTAGGACACTACTTTGACTACCATCACCAGACCTGTGACCAGGCTTCCTTCTTGGCTTGATGAACCTTTCTGCAGCTACCAAGACTGGCTGTTACAAAGCCTCTGCTGTCCTTACCTGTATTCTGTTGGAGGGTCGGGAGCTCAAGGACGTCCTGCTTGATTTTTTCAGGTGTAATCAGTTTCTCTTTCTGCATTTTCTTTTTTTCAGCAGCTGCTTTCCGGGCTTCCAGCTGCCTCTGCCTGCAAGACTTTGCTGGTTCAGGAAGCTTTCTCACCTCTCTGGGGAAGGAGGTGAGGACCTGGATGGCCCCACTGCCCATTTTTGCAGCTTGATTCTCCTCACTGCCAAACTCATCTGTGGTGGACATTTTGTACAAGGGAAGAACGTGCAGTTGCTCATCTTCAGGGATTTTCCCAGGGGTGCGATTGTCTTCTTTTGTCAAGGTGCACACCTGGAAAGGCAAGCAAAACAGTCACCCATGCATGAAATTCCAACATACAAAAACACTGCAACCGCTTTCCCAAGCCTCAGCTCTTGTTTGTCACGTCCAGCCAGGACTGTGGCGACCACATTGGCTGGAGGAGCAAGGAAGGTACAGCTGTGACATGTGAAGAGCATCCAGCTGGAGAGGGCGGATATAAAAAGCTCCTCTGCATAGTCCAAAATGCCTGGCAGCCACATCCTGGGCTGTGGTCAATCATGGAGAAAGTTGCAGGAGTTGCTTCTCATATGGACACACCCACACATCCAAGCCCCATTAATGCACATCAGCCATGTCCTGCTGGGGGAAATCAAAACTCTTGGAGGTACTCATGCTTACAAACACATTTCTACAAAGGAACAAGAAAGTGGGTTCTCTTCCTCCAGAGATCTGGGCTCCCTCTGCTTGGCACTGCTGGAATCCTACCACTGCTGCAAATGGAAAAATCAACATTTTGGTCTTGTTTTGGGGAGAAGATTTCCTTCTCGTTTGTCTACCTTTCTACTGACTCAAATCAAGAGCATGATCTCGTGGAAAAAGGAAAAGAAACAAACTGCATAAAGATCGCTGAGAGGTAGGAAGAAACAACCAACGGTGGGGAGTCACAGTATGGCAGCAGAAATCCACGTATTGCCTACAAAAAGCCCACCGTTTTCATATCCTGGCCAAAGGGACAAGTAACAACTCTGTTGAGAATGAAAATGGTCATTGTGGCTGTTCAACAAAAAGCTTCTTTTTGCTTGAAACCAGAGATTTCTACTATAAATTGATGGTGTGTAACAAAACTGGCACGATGGGAGAAAATGATGAGTAGAATATTATTGCAGTCACTGAAGTTGAAGGGAAGGAATATTTTCTCTGATGATGGCATCAATATGAATTCCTCCTTCCAGCTGCTTTTAAAACTTTTATAACTGCAGATCTAATCGAAATAATTTTATTTCCAGATACAGACAAATGGAAATGCCTGGGTAGGAAAAACCACTTGTTCAGAACTGGGAAAACCTGGCTTGGTGACACTACTAATGAGGATACATTCAACAGTCGCCCTCTGAATATAAGCAAGCTGTTTGATACAGCAGCTAAAAAAAAAATCTAACAAACTTGTGGGTTCCACTGACGGAAGCATTTAATCCAAATCACAAGAAGTACAATCCTGGTTCCACTCTACTCGGTTCCGATTATATCACACTTGGGAATTCTGAGCACCATACTTTAAATTGGTCAGGGAGGAAGTACAGATGACAGCGAACAGGATGGCAGGTGACCTGGAAAACAAAATCTTTTAGTTCTTCCTACGAGGAAGAACTAAAAGATTTTGGCAAGTCCAGCTTATCCATGGGAAGATGGGAAGATGTGATAGAGATCCATCCCTATCTAAAAGGCTTCTCTAATTCATTAACATTTCTAGGACTTTTGCAATCCTGCTGTCAGTTGGTGTACTCTAACCTTTTTGGATAGATTAATGGCTCGTATCATATCAACTTGCACATTATGAACTTTGAGAATTATAATCTTGTTAGTGGCACCTTAATGCCTCGGTGCCCTCAGCTGCATTTCAGCTCTCAAGATTCCAAATCAGCACAACTAATGTTCAGAGTTCTGGGAGCTGCCACAAGCCTCTTATATTTTGACATGTGCCAAAGTGACCATTGGCCATACTTAGAATTGCCCCAGTTCAGCTTCCCACCAGAGACCACAGGGTGATAGCGATTGATTTCAGTTCAGTTGCAAAGTTCCCTATCATTCACCCTCAGGAGGATACCTTTAGCCTAATACTACCAACATTTGAAATTAATTCAAGCCGTATCTGCACTCTTAACATATCTGGTTTAATGGCATTTCCCAAAAGTCTCTTAGAATTTTCCTTCTACTGTCTACCACACAAAACATCAGTTGGGCCTAGCGGTATAAAGCCAACCTTCAATTTTGTATAAATGAATTCTGACTAGGTGGACTAAAGTGGTTTTTCAAATGCAAAGGGTGAAATTTATATTTTTTACTAGAAAATAGCAGCGAAGAGTAATTATAGCAGAAATATCCATAGATTAGAATCCATGTTATCAAATATTTCAAAGGCTTGAATTGGAAGGAGGAGTTTGTGAAAGCTTTGTTTCTCAATCTTTAAGGCTCATTATTGCCTTTTCTGGGACAGTGTAACAAGTGTTTGGCCCTTCTGGAATATTTCATAGGCAGAACTGAAGACCAAGGAAAGCACCCCTTACCACCGTGCACCCATTGTAAAGGTTGTGCTGGTCCTTGTGTGCATGAGCACAGAAATCCATGCATGCTGTCACTCCAGAGAAAGGCCGCCCCTCTTTCAGCCCAAGTCGGCAGTCTATTGCTACATCCTCATTTGCAACCTAATCAAAAGGAAAGAAAAGCAATTTGTGTTATTGCATCATGCTTCACATTATGGCCTTAATGTGAAAAAAGATAAAGCAACTGTGTCTGACTATCTGTCCCCTCAGCCAGTTGTCCCCACTCCTGTCACAATTGAAGCTTTGGGTCAAATTTCATGTAATCTGGAGGTCCATTGATAACTCCAAGATTTTATTTTCTAATGGCTCTAACTATTATTATGCGAGCAAATGAGAAACCTTGGCTATCTCAGGATGTCCGTGCGATGTTGCAGGTGAGAAACACATGGCCTGATTTGAAACACTTTCAGATCAGACGATGTGGTAGCACTTAGAATAGCAAGAGCTGATTTGAGATGTGCTATGAAAACAGCAATATGTGGCAAGCTGTTCGGGTTATTACTGACTATAAGGCAGCTTCCCTGACATGTAAGGATGACATGGATTTTCTAAACAAGCTAAATGTTTTTTGGACTGTTTGAGGCCACAAACAACATTCCAGCAAGGAAGGTTGTCCCCCTTCCTGATGAACAGGTGCTCAGGTTTGATACAACTGCCGTTCGGAAGGTCCTGCGGAAAGTCAATACTTGGAAAGCTGCGGGTCCTGATAGTATCCCTGGCCGACTACTTAAGGACTGTGCTGACCAGTTGGCCACTGTTCTCACAAACATCTTCAATCTCTCATTGCATCAGGCTGTGGTTCCATCATGTTTTAAGATTGCAATCATTGTACCAGTGCCCCAAAAAACTATCATCACATGCCTTAATGATTACCGTCCAGTTGCACTCACTTCCACTATGATGAAGAGTGTTGAGAGACTGGTAAAGGACTATATGGTTTCATGCCTTCCCCCTACATTTGACTCATTACAGTTGGCCTATTGGAAGAACCGCTCTATAGATGATGCACTTTCCTGGGTGCTTCATCTTAGCTTGGCGCACCTGGAGGAGGAGAATACTCAGGTGTGAATGCTGTTTGTTGATTTTAGTTTGGTATTCAATACAATCATTCCTCAGCATTTGATGAACAAACTGGGCCTATTATGTTTTAATACTCCTGATTTCCTTATCGATAGGCCTCAGTTTGTATGAGTTGGAAGAAAAGTTTCCAACTCCTTCTCCTTGAGTTCGGGTTCCCCTCAGGGCTGTGTCTTGAGTCCGCTACTGTCCACCTTGATGACCCATGGCTGCTGTGTCAAATCTATTACGAATCATATTGTGAAGTATGTGGATGACACGGCAGTGGTGGGTCTTATCTGGGGCGACAATGAAGATGCTTATAGGGAAGAGGTGAAGGCTGTGATGGACTGGTACAATAAAAATTACCTGGGTCTAAACATTAATAAAACAAAGGAGATCATGGTAGATTTTAGAAAGAGCCACATAGTCATACTCCACTCAGTATCCAGTGTCTGCATTTCCTGAGTTGGATGAGGAGAGCACATCTTTCTCCTTTGTCCTGGCCACTTTTTACAGAGGCACGATTGAGAGCGTTTCAACAAACTGCATCCCTGTTTGATTTGGTGGCAGCAGTGCCTCAGATAGAAAGTCCGTACAGAGAGTGGTAAGGACATCCGAGAAGATTAT
>JANHJO010005561.1:16886-31207 GCA_032468235.1 Pseudoxyrhopus heterurus | reverse complement strand
AATATACTCTATTTACACAAATGAAGTTAAAAAGAGAGCTTAATACATAAATAACCATGTTATTTTCAACTCTGTAGGACAGTGTTTCTCAATCTTGGCCACTTGAAGATGTGTGGACTTTAGCTTCCAGAATTCGCCAGCCAGCAGTCCACACAGCTTCAAGTGGCCAAGGCTGAGGAGCTCTAGGATAGGTTCCGTTTTTCTTCACTGACCCATTTTGCGATAGGGCAGCCGCGAGAGCTCTTTCCTTCCTTCCCGGTATAGACCACTTTTTCAATTCTGATGGCTTTCCCCTTCTCACCATACCTGGTGGGGAAAAAGCACAACATCAGCACAACAGACATTGATAGGGCTACCTGAGCAAGAATGTTTTTAAAAACTTATTTAAAAAAAAAAATACATAAAAATATAAAACAGAAACATTGCATGGAAAAGTTTGCAAAATATAAAATTAGGAGAAAGTAAAGCTACTCTATCAGAAGAAGCATATCTTTTTTACCTTAATATATTAACTTGAATTAAAATAAAATAAATATGGTTTCATGCAAATTGATTCTAATGATCATGATCAATAGTCAAATGTAAGGTTGTGAAAGTGTTAATATTCAACTATTATAAGAAGGAAGTTTTAGATTTTTTCCCCTTCAGTTCAATCATGTCTCTTTCTTGGAGACTGCCTGGACAAGTCCCTGCAGTTTTGGAAAGGTTTTTCAGAAGTGGTTTGCCATTGCCTCTTTTCCAGGGCTGAGAGAAAGTGACTGGCCCAGGGTCATCCAGCTGATTTTGGGCCCAAGATGGTACTAGAATTCAAGTCTTCATGTGTCCAGCCTGATGCCTTAACCACTAGGCCAAACTGGCTCTCCAAGTTCCAGATTAGCAGAGAGGTTTTCTTTAATAAAAAAAAATCACAATGGCGCAAGTGTGGCCTTTTATGTGTGCATTGTGTGGCTATGTGTACATGAACAAGTGTTGCAATGGATCTTGAGGAAACTGCAGCTTTGTACCTTGTGCTGGCTGGGTTTTAGTATTCACACAGCTTGCTAATCACCCTTGTTCTGACTCACTTAGTTTCATTCATTATGGCAAGCATGAAAAAGGAGGATTTGGACGACCCTCCTCCTCGGGAGAAAAGCAAAGACGGAATGGCTGCCCTTCCCTGGATGGTGAAGGGGGATCATCTCAGAAGGTTCCACTTCCAATGGAAGCAGCAGCAGCAGCACCCGCCGCCGCCACCACCAATGCTTGGAGGTTCTTCCCCAGCCTCCCTCCTGCCTGCATCTCCAGCGGTGCCCTGGATCGGAGATGCGAGGGTGACTCAGGGAGAGCTCGCTTAGGAATGACTCAGAGCGCTCAGGTGGCTATGAGTCAATTGCAAAAGGAGAAACCCATCCAGAGAAATAGAGAAACAGGGAAATAGCCGAAAAAGACCTAGGGGTCCACCGAGTCTGCTTTTGAGGGGGTTTTGCTTGCTCGTTTTTCTTTTTAATTTATTTTATTATTTTTCCCTTTTTTATTTTTTATTTTTTTTAATTTTTGTCAGATGCGATTAATCCCAAGCATATTTAGACTAAATTACTGGTCATTGATCCATTACCTCTGCTGGAAGTTGGTTCCAAGCTTCTGCTCCTCTTTCTGTGAAGTTATCCTTTCTAAATCCATGTCCACGTCTGTGTATCCCTGCATTCCCTTTGTAGTGCAAGCCTCGAGGACTTCTGGACAAGATTCCTTAAGGGATCCATACTGTGGCCCATAAGTCAGACTAAGGTCAGATTGAAGCGACCTGTTAGATCCCACAGGGTTGGCCTCCTACAGGTTCCGTCAGCCAGGCCCACGAGGGAGGGCCTTCTCTGTGGCAGCTCCGGTTCTCTGAAACCAGTTACCCTCAGAGGTCCGGACTACCCCCACTCTGCTGGCCTTCCGGAAAGCCATGAAAATCTGGCTCTTTCGGCAGGCTTGGGGCCATTGACCTCACCCAATAGAGGATTTGTGAGATCCGGAATATATGGAACATGTTTTGTCATTTTATTGTCAGAATGCATTTTAAGATTTTATTGTATATTGTTATATTTTTATACACTGTTTTATTGCATTTGTTGTGAGCCACCCAGAGTCCCCTGGGAGTTGGATGGCATACAAGCGTGACTAAATAAATAAAGGCGGCAGAAAGGGCGGGGGCCATTCATAGTCCCAATACAAGATTCTGCTTTAGAGCAGTAGTCCCTAACCTTTCCAGCTATGTGGACTGGAGGGGGAAGGGTGGGGTGGAAATGCTTCGTACCAAACCAATTTAGTTGACATGGGGAATTTCAGCAAAATGGTGTTCCTTGATTTCAGCAAAGCATAAAATCCTACAAAAGAAAACGCTAAAGGGAGTTGGACAACACCACCCTTGGATGGATAGAAAGCTGGTGGGTGGGCACAATGCACATGGAATGAACATCAGGGGCTCCACATCAACATATGGGGAATACTAAATGGTACATTCCATGGCCATCTTTACAAGTGATCTGAAAGAGGGACTAGAAAATATTTCAAACCATCTGATTATCAGATAATATGGAAATGGCATGTGGCTGTGGGGGCAAATGCATTAGAGGGGAGTGCTAAAATTAAGGGGACAAGCTGCAACAATGGTGGAGGATCCAGCAAGTTAAATTTCAATAGGAACAAATGTAAAACCTACCGTAGAGCAGGAAAAACCAATGTCATAATTATAGGATGCAGGAAGAGAAAGTAGACAGCAGTATCTACAAATGGATGCAACTATCTTGGTGGATCACAAACTGAACATGAGCCAACAGCCTGATACAGCTGCTAAAAATGCAAATACAATCATTGTCATCATGATCCATATTCCCTGTCAAGATCAAGAGAAGGCCTCCTTACTCTGCTAAAAATTACTGGCTTCATTTCTGGGTATGCAAAATTGATAGGCTTTTTCTTTTCAAATTCTTCAGGATCCCTATCGCGACTTACCGTTCCTCCATAAGTTCCCTAATGGATGCCACAGTTGGTCCAGATCCCAGATGAGTGTAATATGGTCCCTCATCTTTTTCAACTATTTGTTCTGTTGAGAAAGCAAGAACAAGCAATTATTTGATTTGCTTTTTGTGGCCAAGGAATGGAAATCATTGACTGATGACAGGTCACTCAAGGGACTGTTCCAATACTGAACAAGCACCCAGAGCAAACTTTAAATGCCTTTTGTAAGTTGGAGATGGGTGCTTTTCCTAGCATAAACAGTGAAAGGAGACTCTTCACGTTGCCTTTTCTGCGTTTGCCAGACAAGGGATATTTTAAAGAAGTAAACCTTGCAACCTTTTTTCAGGAGCAGCTGAAACCTCAACAGCAAAGGGAGACTACTTTCTGATGGCCACTTTACTCACTGTCTCCTTTCAACTTTTCAACCAAGTAAATATTGGACAGTCAATTGCTGCACTGGATAGTATTCAATTGTTTTTAAAAATCTCCCTGGTCAACAAAAGATGATTAAAGCAAAATGTTTTAGATTAAAACAAAACATCTGGGACAGGGCCACTGTAAGGACCAAACAGCGCTTATGCCTTCATGATGAACACCTCAGAGAGATCACACTTTGGCCCAGAGAACGAGCAGCTGAAATATGAGCCCCTGTTCATCCCAGAGAGCTTGGGAAGGATTTCTGATGCTGTCCTTCCAGAACGTTTCCACAAGAGGCTCATCTGGGTTTCCTTCCTGCCCCAGGACAAAACTCTCTTGACAGGAGGGGGGAAAAGTCCGTCTTTCAACCCAAGGAGTCAAAAGAAAGCTAAAAACAGACACATCAGTCTTCCTAGATGAACTTCCTCCTCCTCTTCTTGCAGCGCTTCTGGGATGAGGGGCTTCTTCCAGCTCATAAAACACACCTCACACTAATGGCTTTGTAAGATCAAAGGATGATGCTGCTAACGGTCACCTAGCCCAACTCAGAAAAACAACTGATATATCTGGGTCAGGTACATTTAAACAGAGCCCAGAGAAGCTTCAGCTTAAGCTAGCTGTTCCCTCCTCTCCCCACCCACCAGATCACTCCTCCCCATTCTAAGCCTCCTACCACCTTCACTTCATGGGAAGGCCACAAAGCAATGCAGGGGAGCCCATAACCCTACCCAAAACAGAAGAATGACAGTCTTAAACAGATTGAGAACTAGATCTGGAGGGGGAGAAATGCTGTGTTAGAAGTTGAAAAGAAATAATTTTCTGCAGTCCCCGTTCCTAATCCAGAATATTGTCCAAAGGTAACCAAGCCTTATCCCAACACAATGAAGAACAGATGAAATGGTGGGTGGGTTCTTACAGCACCCTAAACCCGGATAAATAAAACATACTTCCTGTGCTGTTCTATCATGCGGTGTTCCAACTGACTATTCTAGCATAACATGACGGCTAAAATAAGAGTCAGTTTCCCCCCCTAAATTACAAGCTGCCCAATTCCATTTTAGCGTAGTTTATTGTGAAAAGCCAGCCAGAGAGTATTTTTAAATAGAAGAGTAGGATAAAATAGTTTAAATAGCTTTTTAAGAAGTTAGCTACATAGAATCATCTAAGGCCTCTCTGTCATCATCAGACTGGTCTCTCCAAGGACCACAGCCAAAGAACTATGAAATGAGTGCTTCTGAATTTGATAAAAGAACTTTTGGGATGAGGGTACAGGCACATTTAAAAAAAAAAAGAGCTTGAACTTCCAAGCTTAACACAAACTGCCTTCCAGCAAATCTTGATTTCAGAGTCTGATTTCCTGATCTAAGGATTATTTCCTTGCTGAAAGGCTTTCCTTGGTGAGTTCAAAGCACTAGGAGCTTTCCCAGCTTGATCCAGAGAACACCAGAATCCAGATTCTCTGAAAAACAAAGTCCTGTCGCTCCTGATTTAGTGCCAGTGTTAATTACTCCGAATATCAATTAGGGACTGAGCTGGCTTCAGGTACTTCCCTCTCCCTTCCCATAACTCCCAAGTATTTAAATTGCTTGCCATTCACTGTCATTAGCTTCAATACCCATTAGCTTCAATGAGCCTTGCTCAGAGTTTCAAAGTTCACAATTGGCTCTTCCAATTCAACTTGAGGCCAGAAATGGAAGGAGGGTTGCCTCTTTTACTTCCTATTCCCAAAATAAAGGAACTGAAAACTGAAATGAAAACAAAGCATATTCTGTCCTTGATTTGGAAAAGTAGCCCCAGGGCTAGTTTCAGCATTTGCCATGCCAAGAAAGATCTGCCTGGGCAGGGAAAGAGATTAAGCCAAAGCCTTACATTTTGCAGCCAGCAACTTCGAAAGCCACTTGAGAGATGCTGGACTCTGCTGCTCTCATTCCACAGCTGGTATAAACTGAACTGCGAAGCATCTCCTCCTTTCTAGATTAAGTTTAGAACCAAGAAAGTAATCCGATCCCCGTCTGTGGAGATTCTCAGTCATCCAGGACATAACTGTCTCAAAAGTGCTTTTTCAAAAGACAACTGGACTGTTTTTTTGTCTTGAGGAAGAAAGAAAAAAAGTTCCTCAAGGAAAACAAAACAGTCCACTTGGATTGTGCCTTTTGAAAAAGCACTTTTGGGAATCCGAGCCACAACTCCCATTTTTGCTTTGCAGGATGCTACTAACAAGAGTTTGCTGTTTTTGCCTGTCTGCTTAATGTAAGTCCAGCTGGTTTGTTAATTAGACCCAGAAAGTTTCTTGGCTCAGGCCAAGCGCACCACAAATGCCCGGCTGTTCAAAGGACACAGTACAGAAATCCTCATCTTGCCAGAGCCCCAACTAGGAGAAATGCAAAGAAATGGTTGATCGAAGTTCTGATGCCCCGAGAGAAACCATTAGTTGCCAATTAAGACTCCCTCTGTGAAAAACTGTTCTGCAAATGATCATCGTGCTGCATTAACACTATAGATCCTCTGGCCCAACGTGATTCTGTGGGCTAAAAATGTCTGCCAAAGTAAACTGTATGGTTACCAGCAAGAAAGTCTAACCTGTCTAGAATTCAACTAATGCAGAAACCAAGGTCAGATCAGGTACCGTTGCTTGACTGGCCTCATTTGTGCCTGGAAGCAAAACAACTGGACCTGGAAACCCAGAGCTACTGGCTAGGCTGGAAGGTCAAACACCATCCTGGAAGAAGGCAGTGAGATGCCACTTTTTTCACAGGAACCACCCTTGGCCCTGTTGGGGCTTCACACTGCTTGGCTCATAATATCTACCGGTATCACCTCAATGGCTGGGTTCACACACTGCATTAAGGTATAATTTGTTCAATAAGCTACACTTGATTGCCATTATAAATCATAATTGACTAGCCACAATGGCTTGATTAATGCAACATACCAACCTAAACCAAACAACCTACAATTACTGGGTGTCTGCAACATGCCAACTAGTTAAAGCGTAATTCACTTATGAGGCTCAGTTAATGTTGTGGATACAGTGCTGGACTAGAAACACCTGCAGACTGTCAGTTCTAGTCCTATCTTAGGCACAAAAGCCAGTGAGTGACCTTGAGCTAATCCTCCCTCCCTCCCTCTCTCTCTCTGGAGGAAGAGGAGGAGGAGGCGGGAAAGGCAAAGGCAAAGGTCTTCCAAAATCTTGCCATAACAACTGCAGGGGCTTGTTTCACCCTGCCAAGTTCTGGTGGGCAGTGACCCCCTCCAAAAGAGCAAGCCGGCTTTACAGATGTCCACATTCCTGGCAGTGAAGCAGTTCCCCTAAAGAGGCTCCCTGCAAACAGCACCTTGCCAGAGGAATCCGCAGGGCAAGCAGAGGGCAGCCCCTGCGATGGGTGCCTGTAAGTAAGGTAATCTACTCTCCACCTCTGGAGTCAAGAAGCCAACAGCCGAGACCCAGGAGACTCTGGGCAGCCAGTAAACCCAGTCAGGTGGATGGACAAAGCCAAGGGTTGTGCAGCAGCAGCAGGGAGAGAGGGAGCGAAAAGATGCCAGGCCTGTGCAGGACAGAAACAACGGAGCTGAGACAAAGGAAAAAATGCTGATGGAGAACTCAGCTCCTCAAAGAAAAATAGTGACGCAATAGTGGATTTCTGAATGGAGTTTACACACATTCCACTGCTGTTTTAATGCTTCTCCTTCCAATTGGAGAAAATCTACATGAAAAGGCTTTTTCAGAAAAAAAGACAAAGACAAAACACCCAATGATCGAATAGGATCCTCTCCATAAAACAGGAAGTGCTATTCAGTAGCCAGTGTCGATGTGACCCGGGGCTTCCGGCCTCTGCTGCCAGATTTCAAGGGACCGGCATCTGGCACACTTCAGGGTGCTCCTTGCCCATGCTCTGCTTTGCAGGAGCCGCTACAAGCTGCCCCCAGGCTCCTTCATCAGGATTAGGCAAACATTTTACGTCCTTGTTATATATATATGGATTCCAGAGGGTTAGAAGCAAGCAGTCCTGCCCCCAACCTCTGTTTCTCTCTTGCGTCCCTTAGAGCTGGAAGAGAAGCCACCCCACCCCCGGGAACCGGCAGCCCCTGCCGTTTGCAATCAGTTCAAGGGCTGCGCTGGGAGGAGGCTGTTGACCCCCCAGGAAATGCTTCTCAGGGAACTTGCTCTTAAGTAGCAGCTCTGTCACAATGTGCAACAACACAAGGGGAAGGAGGGGGGGGATTTTGTAGGGTCAGCAATGCTTTCCCTGCAGCTACAGCACTTTAGCAGCAAACCGGCTTTTTAAATGTGTTCTGCTTCTCAGTTAGTAGTCTAAAAGCAGGGTACACCCCGCCCCCCATACCTCACAAACACTGCAGCAATCCAAGGAATGCGTTGTCATTGATGGACTGCCTGCCTTTATAAACTGCCTTTCTTTTGGGATTGCAGGAAACAAGGTCTCCCCTTATTTTATCCTCACTATCCTGCCCTGTGAAATAGGAGTGCTTAAAGAGAGTTCACTGGCCCAAGTTGCCTCTCAAACTCAGTGACCGAACAGGGACTTGGACCGACTTCACTAGTTCTAATCCAGCCTCTGAATGATCCCAGCATTTTAGCTATCACAAACTATTCCTTCTATTTCTCGAGAGAAACTTTGTTTAAAAACCTCAATGTCACACATTTGACCTGGCAACTTTTAGGAGTTTTAGCGGTGCAGAGCATGAAGCCATTAAACTCCTTTGGAAGATTTGTTTATTAAATCTATATGCTGCCCTGCCCATCTCACTATCAAGTGACTCCGGGCAGCCAGAGATTCGGGCAAGACCAGAATCAACTGTCATGTCTCACTCAGACTTTGCAATGACTGCTCCAGAGGGTTCGGTGCCTTCCCACAAGCCGTAATCATGATTGGTTGTAGGTTAGCTGGTTTTAAGCACCATTAAGCAGCTCCTACTTTTTAAGCCACCCTAATTTTTATTCCAAGTGCACAGAAACACTTGCGAATGAGAGGGTGGCCCTTGTTCCTTGTGGCCTCCTAGGCACCAAGGGTGCAAGACACATTAGGAGAACAAGGGACCAAGGCAGCCACATCTCCCCCACAAGCACACCTCTTGGATTTCCAAGCCTGGCCTAGTAGAAGAAACGGCGGGAGGAAGCGCTGTCCCTCCCCACACTCATTTACCCTCTCATACACACGCAGACTGCACTCGTCCATCCTGCTAAGCCAGACCAGCCATTTAAGTTGTGTGCTCCCAAGCATGCTAAACAAACACCAAACAAGCCACTTTTTGCTCAATGGGACCTACGGACTCAGTGGCGAAAAGCTGCAGTGTGCACTTTGGGGGGGCGGGGGGGGTGTCTGCCACTTAAAGGCAGAGGAACTTTTCTTATGCGGGAGAACTGTGAAGAATCCTCAGCCGTGGCAAGTTTGAGGCTTCTTCAGCCTCTCCAGGCTGAACATTTGCCTGAGGAGCCATTTGCCTGTGCCTGCAATACCTTTCCTTTCCTGCCTACAAAAAGCAGGCTCTGTGGGAGACGGGCTCATCACCTTCTCAATCAGTTGAGAAGTAGCTGGCACGAGTGACAGGCACCTCGCCCTGGATGGCCCTTCAGCAGCCGCCCTGCGTACTCCCCGACAGGTGCAGGAGCCCCGTTCCAGGAGCAGAGGTGCAGGGCCCCAAAGCGCTTCCAAGCCCAACAGCACCTTAACCGGAGCCTCAGCCTGCCTGCCTGCCTGCCTCAGGTGACTGCTCCCACCGTGGGCCTTCGTAGGGGGAGAGGGAGGGGTTCTCAGGGGAAGCCGGTGGCTCTGCGGCCCTTTCTGTGAACAAGGCAACTGCAGCAACTCCCTGAAAGCTGGATGGGCCCCCTGTGCCCGGGCAGCGAGCCTCTCCTAAGCATTTCTGCCGGGATTTCAGACATCTGCCTTTGAGAACAAACGGAGCTGCTCTGGTTTTGCTCATTAGACGGCATAGTGGACCACGGCCCGTTTGTTCGGATCCAGGCCCCGCAAGCAGCAGGCGAGCGCGTGCACGCAGCTCCATTCACGCAAGCATGCCTGGCTGCCACTCCCATGGACCCATTTCTTCTCCCTCTCCCCCCCCCCCTTCACTCACCGGTCCACGAAGGGTTGGGGACCATTGGTATGGAGGTACCTCTCTTCTACCTTCTGCCCCAGCAGTGCAGCCCATATTTAGAAGCAATCAGAAATCACTTTCACCTACAAGGGGATGCCCCACTCACGGACTTGCTCAGACTGTAACATTTTCTCCATGCTGGGTTCAGTGTGGGTTGCAGGAAAAAAGTGACTCAGGTATGCGGTCTCGCTTTTCCTTCACATCCTCCCTCCTCTCGGCTAAAGGAAGCCAACCTTCCTTTCATTTTTGCAAAGCCCGGGGAGGGGGGGGCATCTCTCTGACTTACCCACACAGTCACAAGTTGGGAACTCAGCTTGAGCTCGCTTGGCAGGCGTGTCCAGCAAACTTTTGGTTGGGGTGTCCAAGTATTTCAAGGGAGATTCCAAAAATCCACTGAGAGTTGGCATAAACGGCTCTTTATTCTTGGTTGGAGTTCCTTCCAGGGTTGCCGGGTCTGCGTTTTGGTTTTCGTCCGAGTAAAAGCATGTGGTGGAGACCACTGTAATAGCACCAGAGGATTCTATTTTTATGTGTTTCGGGGACCGAGCGGCAAAGGGGTTTTCCGAGGACTGACCGTCCCCTGGTAAGAGGGAGGTTTTGAGACCCGTATTGGGAGTGTCTGCCAAAGGTTGTGCACCCTCCTGGGCTGAAGGCTGGAGAGTAACATCCAAACCCCCTGGGGGCTCTGGAGACTGGCTCAGAGAAGAGAGGGGGAGCAGGGGGGAAGGGGGCCGAGTTGGTAGAGGCCCTTCGTTGAGGAGCAGTGGGGCTGGAAGATCTGGATTCTGAAAGGCGAAATTTTCACCAAACTCAGTCTCAAATTCTTTGATAAATTCCTCCAGCTTGTCATCCACTGCGGTAGGATTCTGGGTGAAGAATGGATGGGCTGCTGAGCTGGCTGTCCTGCGGAAGGCTTCCTCATGCCCGTCACTGCAAGCCACAGCAGAGGAGCATGGAGCAGGGCCCAGCCCAGGGTTGCTGGTTGGGGGCACGACTTCACAGGCAGAATTCTCTGGGAAGTAATGCTGGGTCTCCTCCTGGCCAGGATGGCAGGTTTCCTGAGTGTTGGAAGCTGGGCTTCTATTTTCAAGTAGCTTCTGCAATGGAGACTTCTCTGCAAGGCTGGTGGCCAGTGAAGTGGGAGACGAAAACTTGGTAGGAGTAGAGAGGAGCTGTTCAGGTTGAACCTCTTTCCTCGGGCACTTGAGAGTGGCAGCTGCACGACAGCCCTCCAAGCTGATCTGCCTCACGGGCAAGAAGAGGGGCTGAGAATCCTTCTGCCGGGACTTCTTGATTTGGATCTGCTTGCGGAATGGCTTCATGGCCCCACTCTTTTCAGGCTTCTTCTTCCTCTCCTTGACTGGCTTCTCCAGCTGCTTCGGAGGCGGCTGAACTTGAGCACTGGGAGCCCACCAGTGGGGCAGCAGCTCCTGCGTCCCTCCGTGAGGTCCATTCTGGTCAAGGAAGAGGCTGCGCTTGTGATGAAGGTGGTGCTGCAGGGCCTTCTGGGTTTTCTTGTGGAAACTGCTCTCCTGCAGGAGCTGGGACAACTGTGGGGTGGAAGAGGGGGAGTTGTGACAGCCAGCGTGGGCGTTTTCGTCCTTGAGGTGCTCCTGCTTTGGTCTGACCACTCTTGCTTTGCCTGGGATGCCTCCCGGCTGCTTGAAGACGGATCGCATGCAGCCGTTGGAACTGCCCAGCAGCTGCTCCAGCTCTGCCATGGTGTCACTGACCAAGGAGGATGGGGAAGTGCTGAGGTGCGGGTCCCACCCTCTGGCCTTGGGCTTCGTTTCTTCCCTCTGTGGCTCAGTGAACTCTGCCTTCAGGGGGGTAGAGTTGCAGGTAGGAAAGAGGCCATCGGGCTCTAGATGGCCATCGCTGTGGTCAAGGCAATAGGGGGCTTCATCCTGAGCACCTTTCACCCCCTGTGCCCAGGAGGGGGATGCAGATGCCACTGGAGTTGGGAGCAAGCGGTGACTCACCTCAGGTCTGGAGGGGTGGCTCTGGCACATTCCAGCACTAGACACAGGTAGCACCATGCTGGGGTTGTGTGCTGAGAGGAGGGGAGGCTGCTCTTTGGAGCCAAAGGCCAGGGGGCTTTGCATGGGGCTCCCAGGAGGGGGCAGAGCCTGCGTGGCCGGCTCTGGAAGAACCGTGGAGAGCTGTGTGAGGGCTTCAATGGCGATGGCTGTCTGGAGACTAATGTTCTTCTCCTTCGCAATGTTCAGTGCACTTTGAGAAAGGGGGAGGGCTTCCAGGGGGCGCAGAGTCACCCGCTCGCCTGCAGCCGGTCCCTGCTTGGCATTAGCACCCCTGTCTAAGGGGGGCTGGTGAGCTTGGCTGAAGGGCTGGGCAACGCAGCTCTCCTCTTCTCCAGTGGCTGATTGAATCTTCTTCTCCAGCCATTCCAAGTAGTCTGGGCACTCGGGGCCATCACAGTTGCAGTTGGGCGGTTTCATGCCTTGCTTGGCCAAAGTAAGGGCAGCTTTGAGGGCATTCAGATCCTCAGTCCCAGGGCAGCTGTTGGGAGGAGGCATTGCCAAGCCATCCTCTATCTCACGATTCATCTCGGCATTGAATTTTTCATACAGCTGCATGCTTAGCGTGGAAGGGGATGGGAGAGGTGCCAACCCGTGAGAAGACATGGCAGCCTCTGCTGCTGCTGAGAAAGCCACTAGGTTTTGAGCATCCTCCAAATTGGCATTGCTGGAAGGGTCTCCCTGTCTCAGGACAGCAGGGGTGCCATCCCAGGCGACCTCTTGCTTGGCACGCGGGCTGCCAAGCCACATGCTGGCCTCCATTAGCATGGCCCCTCCTCCGGCAACTGCTTTCCCTCCGCCATTGGCCAGACCAGCTGGGAGGGTCTCTCTTAACCTCCCTTCTTCGGCATGGCTAAATGGCTCTTTTTCCATGTGGCCTGTTTTGGGTCCATCAACCAAACTGCTGTCCAAAGTGGTCTGGAAAGGAAATGACAAAAAAAAAAATTAGTTTGAAAATGGCCGTTTCCTTTTCTTTTCTAGAAAAAAAAAACACCAGCAGCATCTTAAAAATGATCACATCAGCCCATTTCAATGACCTAGTTCCCAAGCCTGTGGTCCAGCAACCTCGGGGGTCCAAAAATATGCCGGAGGTGCCATTTTGTCCCCCAACAGTCACCAAACCATCACAACTTCCAAGGGAATTTTAGATGTAGTGATTAAGATGCTGGCCCAGAAACCAGGAGACGGTGAGTTGTAGTATTGCTTTAGGCTGGGTGACTTTGGGCGAGACACTCTCAGCCTAATCAAACTCACACAGGATTGTTGTTGTAGGGAAAAGAGGAGGAGAAGGAGTATTAAGTATGTTTGCCTCCTTGAGTTACTTATAAGGTAATACAGGTGGGATAAAAATCTGATAAATAAAACAAAGTATAAGTTTTCGTAAGTGGCATGTATGAGTCCTCTGGGAGTTGGGCGGCATATAAGTACAACCAAATAAATAAATACATTTATCAAAATCTGAGGAAGAACCCCATAATCATAATAACGTGTAATTTCACAAGATTTCAGCCACTCAAAGAAAAATTAAAATATTTCTTATTTAATTTTGGGATTTTAGGGATGTCATCTGAGGATGTCACATGCCAAAGCCTGGTTCAAACGATCACCCTCAAAACTTTCACTGATAACAGCTAGAAGCTGCTGCTCAGAGCCCCTTGGCTGTAAAGCATGGCCCTCCCAGGAAGGTCTCAGGAAGGGCTGTTGGGTGAGGAGGAGGAGGAGGAGGAGGAGGAAGCGGCACTGCAGGAGTGAACAGCCCTTGTGTCGAAAAGAGTTAAAGGTGTACTAAGCAAATGCCAAACTGTCCACTTTCAGGAGCTCAACCCTCTCCCAGTTTTCTTTCCAAGGTTGTCTTTGAGCTCTGCTTCAGAGTCCTGGAAAATCTTATCAGCATATCACCTAAGTTGACAACAGGATGCAGCTATAGTATATTATAGAAGCTAGCAGCTGAGTTTCACAAGAGTCATTATACAGTTATTGTTTGCCATTTGCTTTAAAATTCTTACCAATAGAGTTTGGAAACAAATATAGAAGCCGAACCTATAATGAGACTGAACAACCAGAGACTTAGGATCTTGTTAGGAGATTTCTCTATTTTTCCAGTCCTATATACATGCCACATCATTATTTTCCTTTATTTCCTTTGTCACATTGGAAATAAGATATGGACACTGTAGTTAATATTCCTAAAATATACCAGAAAATAATAGCAGTAGCACTTAAACTTATATATAATGTTTTAGGAATAGAAATAAAGCAGAAATAGAAATTAACTGAAGCATTCAGAAAAGCTTTTTGTCCTTTCTGGTCACTCCTGAGAGACAAACTGCACTATATTTCCAGACTGTTGCACTGGCCTCCCCGGTCTTCCCTGTGTCCCTGACCAACCCTTGCATTTCTCTGACAGAAGAGGTTCTCAGCCACGGCAATGAGATTCTTATGCTATTTCTCTGACAGTGTGGAATCCATCCCTGTATCCTGGCAGTTTTATTGTTTCTTATGTGAAACTAATAGGGAGCAATTTAGGATATTCCAAGCATTTTGAATGCTTCGATCCCAGTCACTCATTTTACTCTAAAGAAAAGGCTGTGGTTGGTTCCTCATTGGAACAGAACTTGGAGAGATTCAGCCCAGAAACTGGGGAGCTCAGGCTCCTGGAAGGCCCAAGAGATATTTAAAATAGAGACTGAGGAACTTAAGAAATGAGATTCAATGGTTGGGAAAGTTTCTAACTAAAATCCTAAGCAAAGGTTTTATTACGAAGAG
>JANHJO010005560.1:6725-22460 GCA_032468235.1 Pseudoxyrhopus heterurus | reverse complement strand
ATGACATCATTAAATCTAAATGGCTGTGTAGGTGGGGCCCACTGGTATATTTGTTTTTTTTATGAAAATTAATGAATTTTTTTACATTTTTATCTTTTGTTTTTACATTTGGTGTTTTAGATGATTGTGCACTGCCCAGTGTCACTGTTGGTGAGCCAGGCAATCACACAAATTCAATAAATAAAAAAAATAAAAATGTTTATTATTCCCAGAGGTACTCAGGATGTGTATGGGATTACACAAAGAAAGATGCAGTTTGTGGGACTGCCTGGGAGTATGTATGTGTATGTGTATGTGTGTTTCTATATCAGCAAAAAGAGGAACGGAATGAGGTATTGTGAAATTCTGTATAATGATTAATGAAAATCTCACACATATTTTGTTTTATTTAGAATGGTTATCACTTAAACACTTTATTAAGCTTTCCAGTGGATGTTTCTATTTTTTCATACAGGACCCAGATGCACCAGTCTTGAATGAAACCTGGATAACATGAAATTGAAGTAGGATGAGACGAAATTAAAAAAAAGCTGCACATATTATTTGTCTGTTTAATTTGAATCTGTCTAGTAAGTGTATCTCTGAACAGGTTACTCTATAGTGTTTATTCAATAGTAAATGGAGCCACTGTGGTTTTTAAAAGGAGGCTTCTTTGTCAACCTAATGGTTCTTGCCTAAGAGCTGAGTTTAGGGTAGAAACTAGATTTTTTTTTCACGTGCCCCTAATGGAACCATTCAAGAACCAGTAACTGAATGCTTTTTAGGATTACTTACTTTCAAGATGGTGATCCATATCTGTTCTACAGAAAAAATGTAGCACACCTTCACGTTCAGCCTGCCAAATTCTCTTTCGTCACCTGATAATGTAATTGTATCTGGGGATAAATCCAAAAACACTTTTGGAACTTGTTCTCAAAGGCTGAAAAAACATTAGCTTATCCAGTGAACTCAGACTACTTTTTAAAAACCTGTTCTCATTACTTAAATATTTCTCCCTATTGCCAGGATATGTCAGCTGTTATGTATAAGGAAATACATGTGTTTGATACAAATCAAATTTGTCAGTGTTTCAGCTGTTTATGATTAATCCTGCCTTAATGCATCATAAAAGGTGTTTTAAAAACTACATTAACAAGATAGTGGGTTGCCAACATTCTTCAGCATACACCTGCACTGGCAGAACCAGAGAGATTAACCTTTTCACCAGTGTTGTATTACTCTGCCAAGCAAAGTTTATGCTAAGAAGGAACAGGAACAGGCAAATGAATCTAAAATAATATACTATGCTAGGCTTCTAAAAGTACTTTTTTTAGTCTGCAGCAATCTTGGCCAACCTGCCACATTTCAGATGCGGTAGGACTGCAATTCCCAGAATTCTGAGCAAGGATGACTTAACACAGAGTGCACTGTGTCAAAAACACGTTCAATAAAGTTCACTCCAGTGCAGTGTGAGGAATACAGTATTTCTTTACACTAATAAAATGCTTGCTTCCTTGCTGTCAGCTTTGGAGCAGTGATTTTATGAGCTTCAACTTGGAATGTCGTTTCATTCTCTTAATCTGATTATTTTCAATATTTGCCTATTTTCTACAGACAAGAGTTTTTTGCTTCAGTGGATTTTCCCAGTCCTTGGCCTTCATTTTCCCTAAGGGATGTCAAACTGGCGGCCCGCGGGTCGGATGCGTCATGTGTGGGCCAAGCCCACCCCAGCTCCATGAATGGGGAAAACGTCATGAAATGTCACATGACAGCAATGTGACACTGCTAGTTTGACACCCATGTCTTAACTACTCAGAATTTCCAATGATTTTTTTCCACCTAAAAAAAGCATTGGCTTTTGAAGAGAGTATATGGTTCAGCCATTCCACATTTGTACCAATTCATATTGTAGTTACATATTTGAATATGCATAGGTAAAGAAGTTTCCATGTGGAGAATAAGAAGGTCAGCAAACCATTTTTATAAAATTCCTCTACTCTGGATATATTAGCTTTTCATTAAAGGGAGAGTTTTCTTTCTTTTTTTAATACAGAGGATTAAAAAAACGTGTACCTTATGCTTCTATTTATTATATCAAATATCATAGTCTAGGAAGTCATGCAACATATTTTAACTAGGTCTTTTGCTTGTTGGGTTCAATCAACTTAAGTTAAGGCTTAAGACTATAACTTATTCCAACCTAAATTTTTCTTCCAATGAAGTCTATTTTTAACTATTATTAAGATACCAGTGTAACCTCCACTTCTAATAAAGCTAGAAAGAGAAGTATAACAGAAATTCTGGAACTTCTAAGTTAAAATATATTTTGATTTTATAAAAACATAATGTAGGACCTATATTAGCCTACATCTATAGCATGCTTGTACCAGGTATTTCTGGACTTCACAGACCCCTCTCATCATATGAGGCCCAGTTCATGAGATCTCTACCAGAAGTAAGACAAGACAACAGTGCTCATTACCTAAACTCCTGTTACTACCTTGTGAATTCTTTCTGGAGGAGATGCTGCTTGGTGTACTGGAGGCGGAATCATACCTCTTCCAGGAAAAAAAAAAAGTCTGATTAGTTAACAAAAGACAAAACAAGAGCAAGAAAATACAGAACTAGGCATGAGATCAAAATATATTATTAAGGAATTACAGATAGTCCTCAACTTATGACTGATTGTTTAACAACAATTCACAGTTATGACAGACTCAGAAAAAGTGACAATTTGTCCTCAAAGTTACAACCATTGCGCTACCCCTGCAGTCATGTGATTGCAATTCAGGCACTTGGCAACTGGCTTACATTTACTACAGTTGCAGCATCTTGTTATGCAATCATGATTTGTGACTTTCTAGCCGGCTTCCGAGAAAAAAGTCAATTGGGGAAGACAGGTTTGTTTAACAACTGTGTGATTCACCTAACAACCACATGATTTGTTTAATTATTGCAGTAAAAGTAGTCACAAAATTGGATCCAGTCAGATGATGATTCACTTAACGGCCACATTATTTAGCAAATTTCATTTCACTTGTGGTCATAGATCATAAAGTACCTATAATCAATCATTTACAATTATTAATAAAGCTTGGTATCACATTAACACTAAATAACACTTATTTACCTGAAAAAATCGGTGGGGTGGGCTTGTAAGATCAAACATAGAATGGCTTAAAGAGGAAGAGCAGGGCAATGTGCTACTTCTTAAATCACAAACTGAAAAAAGAAACAGAAATTTCAAAAGCAATTAAATTTTTAAAAATTCTATACAATATTTTATAATTCAATAAAAATGTTAAACTTGAAAAAATTCTATAGCAGAATGGGGTTGATATGAGGTTGATATAAACTGTTATAAAATTTCATAAATTAATTTGATTCATAACCAAATGAGACACTGCTATTCATAACCAAGTGAGAAATTGCTATCACTTCCTAAGTACAGACAAGTCTAACTCTGGGTCACTTAAACAATCACAAATAAAAATACGTAAAACAGTGCAAAACATCACCACTTGAAATGTTACAAACTGGCTGCCTTTCAGTGGAAGACAATCAGACATTTCTAATATTCTAGACGTTACAAGGAGGACAGCTGTGTCAATCTATAGAGGCAAAAAATCAGGAGGAGTCTGGTGGCATCTTTTACTATTAACGAGTATCATTAAACTACATGAACTTTCATGAGCTACAGCACAAGTGTTTGATAAAGTGAGCTCTAGCTCACAAAAGCTTATGCCTTCTAATACAACCTGCTAGTCAGAAAAGGTGCCACCAGATTCTTCCTGTCCCAAAGGTGCTTTTTCAAGAAAAAGCACCTTTGGGACAATTGTGACCTGGATGACTGAGACAGATTCTTCTTGGTTTCTAATGTTCTAACCGTAGACAACAATGGGAACAGAAGATTAGAGCTTTGCTCCACAATTTTTATTTAGTGTTGCAAGAGTAGGTCAGGTGGCTGTCTATGCTGACTGCTAGTACGGACAAAACTGTAAACGTACAGTAATTGCCAACAAAACAAAAGCAAACATGGGAAAAAGACAAGTAGAGGTTGTATCTTTTATTAGAAAAGGACTCTGCCCAGCTTTATGACGGAGAGAGTTTTCCTTTATATCCCTTGCATTCCCTTAAATTTTTCCTGTCAAGAAGGTAACACAAGACAAAGAGAGCCACACTTTAATTCCTGTAGGAATGGACATGACTCTATGACACAAGACTGCAATGGCAAGAAGCAAAAAAGTCAACAAGCTAATAAGAAGTCCTGTGTTAGCAAAAGTTAAACAGCAAAATCAGGTGACAAAAAGAGTGACAAATACAAATACAAGAATGGCCTGAAAGAACAAAATACAGAACTGTACTAATAGGAGCAGCCTGAATGAAAGGCCATTTGGGAAATCAATCAGAAATAAGACACATAAACATGTAGAAAAATATTAGTCTGGTTGTGGAAAATAATTTTTAAGGCATTTATGTTTTCCTAGTTTAATGTAGGCTTATTTTATTCACAACTAATATATAAAGCCAGAATTCATGTCTGTTGTCTTTTAATACTATTCTTTAAATTGGGGGAAATGCATGATGTTACAACTGATGAACTCTTTTACCTGACCCATATAATCTCTTGTTCACCGTTTTTTCTGTATGGCCTTGACTGAAATCTGGAGAAAGAGGTGGCAGTTGCATATAGAATGGGTTATACACCACATCAGCAGGAGGTCTTTGATGGTATATATTGGAAAGTTCTGCTTTCCGATCACTGAAAGATGTTACAACCGAACCTGAAAAGTATAACATATTATTAAGCAAATCATCACTGAACTGAAATTATATGTAAAATATGAGAAGGAGGTCAGCCTAAAAAAAGATTTTTAAAAACATTTTTCTTTTTCCTATGTTTCATGGCTATATAGAAATCAGTATTTTAATATATAATTTCAGCTGCTACTAGAGTCAAGTACTTTCATATTGATATTAGACATTTTAAAAGTAGGGGGAAATTAACAGCATGTTCCTTATTTTGTGTATTATTGACATTTGTAGAGCATTACTAGCTATACTAATTGGTTGTTCCAGCAGGAGTTGTAAGGGAGGAGGAAGAGTTGGCTCCAAGTAGGGGAAATAACCCAGAGGAAGGATGCCTATGCTGCTATTGCTCTTGTGGTATAAGCACAGACTGGATATAGCTGTTTGGCCAATTTACAGCAAAGCTTGATGGCAGCCATTATCCATTTGGAGAAATGTCGAAGGGAAGATCATGCCCTTTAAGATTGGCCTTGGAAAGCCAGGAATAAACATTGGTCTCAATGAAATGATACTAAAATAGTCCAACAAGTCAGTGTTTAGAGATATCCCACCCCCTCAAAAAAAAAGTAATGTTTCCAAAGATGGCCATGATGGTGAGGGAAACTTGATTCAAGCAGAAGGCCAATGCTGACTTTGGAAAGAAAAAAAATTTCTGGGTGAAGGGGGAACAGGATCTTTTTATAAGGAAAACAGTTTACCAGGTTGAAGGTCAATGCCATGACCACCAAAAAGATTATCAATCATAAAATAATTTGGGGTAGTACAGAAAGAACAAAAGGGAGCCCTCAGTGCAAAAGTAGCATGGATGTTTTAAGATAGACATATAGTTAGGTCTTTCATAAATTGCTTCTGTGGGTTAAAGAAAAACGGTTTGGGAAAAACAAACAAAGAAAGAATGCCATTACTGAAGAGAGGAGCAAGGTCATGCATCAAGGAGCAGAAAATGATAGACTTGATAATATCAATAAAGGAGAATATTTGTAGCTCAGGATTGAAATGGAGGGGTCATTGGTGCTCTATGATCTGGGTTAATTTTCTTGCAGATGTTTCATTATCCAAACTAGGTAACATCATCATGCTAGTCTTTGCTAGCACTGATGATGTTACCTAGTTTGTGTAATGAAACATCTACAAGAAAACAGCCCAGCTCAGAGAGCATCACAAGGAACCCTCAATTTGATATGCAAGGATTGTTTCCAAGTTAAGTCTTCAAAAGGTTTCTGTTTAGGTGCACAGGGAGCCCTTGTGGAAAGTTTGTAAGAGGCAACATAACCATCTCTCCCTGTAAAGGAATGCAGGGATGTCTTTGGGCAAGGAAGGCATGAATTTTTAAAGGAAGTGAAACAGCAACTCAGTCCTAAAAATATGGAAAGCATGAGGAAGAAATTTGAAATAATTCCATCAAGATTTTTTCTGCTATAAGAGAGAGAAATAACAGAGAGAGCAGAGAAAAACACTTTCAAAATTCTGTTATTCTACCCCACTACAATAAAGCAGCACAACCAGAATTCCTACAGTGCCCGTCTCTTGACTTGGCCTATCTCAAAGAGCTGACATCAATCCTGAAAGCCTTACTACTTTCATCAGAAAGGCCTGAAACCAACCAGATAGATTTTTAAACCTGGCAATAGATTTGAAGGACACCTCCATAAGGGAATTATGGTGTTAGGCAGCTCCTAAATAACACAAATAACTAAGCACACTTGTAAGTTGCTTTGCTATTCAGTTTGCAGTCAGTCAGATGCACCCTTGGTATCTTGTTTCATACCTAGTGGAAATTATACTTAATCACTTAAACAACTTAATTTACGGAAGTTAACTTTAGAGCATGGCTTATTTTAGATGGTTACAAATTGTTCAACATTGTTCTCATTTCTCTTCTCATCATTAAAGAGGCAAAGGAATTACAGGAGTCACCCCAATTCACTTTCATGATCAAATTTATTATTATGATGACAATGCTTGGAATTGAGCATTTCAGAAAAAGAAGGAACTGCAAGTATCCTCTATATATCACTATGGCTAGCGGGGCAATTCTGGGAGTTGGACTTCATATCTTAAAATTGTCAAGTTTGAGAAGCACTGCTCTATATTATAAAACCACAAGTGCAGATTTAATGTGCAAGTCTATTACACTAGGATTGTTATGTGGTTAAAACTATGTTTAAGAATAGTTTAAATATTTAAGAGCTAAAATTTCCAGTAACACAAAACATTTGACTTTTTTTTTAGATTGTAATGCCAGGAATACATTGTGCTCTAAACTTCTGGCGTGTACAACTCTCTGCTCTGAGAGTCCTTGAGGCATGCCTTTCACAATAAGATACTGTTTTTTTCATTCAACAGACTCTAGGGACAAGTAAGGCTAGCAAGTTCAGAAGTACGAACAAAAGAGCATATTGTCATGAGAAGGGAACTATATCTGGCTGAAACAAGACCTTTGCTCTATTGTCCAATCCAGATTAAGTCATGCAGCTGGAATAAAAACTATCATCTAAAAGAAACAGCAATTTTTTTTAAAAAAAAAGTTTGATCTGCATGTTTCAAGAATAAAAAGACTAAAATCAATCTCAGTAGAAGACAGGAGTTTTCCTTCTTGGACATGGTCAATGAAATGCATTTTAGATTAACAAGTGATGGATAGGACAGACTTCCATGAAGTCACAGAATAATCCGAAACAGTAAGAAAAAATACATACTTTAATAACCTACAATTCATTATAGAATTTACAAACAAATCAACCAATACAGCATACTGTATACTATTTTTGGTCTTGCTTTTTAGCTTATAATCCACAGTCAAAAACAGATAATCCAAAAGGATCAGACACAAATAAAAACATCAAATAAAACAAAACCTATGGGGAAAAGCTATTTTTTACTTTATTCATTAAAGCTTAAAGAGTATCAATGGCCTGCTTCTATTTCAATGCTGTATGTGTAGGAGAGACCGGTGAGAACCCAAGGAAGACTTCTATCTACCTAATCTTATAGAAGATCACTTTTTGCTGCATGTATCTATACAGTTTGATCTTAAGTCTTAATTAGCAATTTGAACAAGTAATCAATTGCATAAGCAGGTTTCCAATGCATCTAAAGGCAGCCTCTCAAAAAGACACATTAATTTTACATTCTTTCATCTTTTTACCTTGAAGTCCCCCAAGGTATGGATTACTAAGGTTCCGAGGTTGGATGTAAGCAAGTTTGAACTGAGGAACTACAAAGGGTATTTCTTTGCCACCTGGTGGGAACTTAGAGAGAAGATAATCTTCTGAACAGCCAACCTGCTTTTTCATGGATACAGAAGACAAAGGAGGTTTCTCCACTACTTTTGATGTATACTTGTCAGTAACTGTAGACTGTTTCTCCAGAGAGGCTGTTATATAACATAAAAAGAACCAAATGCATTCAGTACTTAATTCATGATCTTTTGTATTTTAATAGGATCACAGACAAATAAATTTTTCCAACGTATTGATTGGGATATAGAGCAGTTAATGGTAAATATATCAATTTTGAGAGAGTTTGCAATGGTTCTAGAATATTATAACTGATGATTTCAATTATTTGTCAGTGCTGGTTAAGAGAAGGTCTCAGAATCAGTAAATACAATTTACTTAAAATTATAAATACAGACAAAACTTAATTCTAATCATTACACTATACATGTATCCCGGAAAAAAGGTAAAGTGCCAGTTAACTGGAGTATGGTCAATTTTATGCCTCTTTAAGCATCTGTAAAATATTTTGATTTTGACAAAACATTTTATAAAGTACGACATGACATTCTGATTAGCAAGCTAGCTGGCAAGTGTGGGCTAGATAGCATGGCAACCTAGGAGATGAATAACTAATTCAAAAATGGAATTGAAACTCTGCCCATCAAATTGGAAAGAGGTACAAGTAATCCACCACTTAACAAACAGTTCATTTAAAGTTATAATGATACTGAAAAAAAATGACTTATGACTATTTTTCACACTTACTACCGTTGCAGCATCCCCATGATCCTATGATACAAAATTCAGATGCTTGGCAACTAACTCATATTTATGATGATTGCAGTATCCCGGGGTCATATAATCACCTTCTGTGATTTTCTGAGAAGCAGAGTCAATGGGGAAGCCCGATTCACTTAACAACCATGTTACTAACTGCAGTGATTCACTTAACAATTGTGCCAAGAAAGGATGTAAAATGGGGCAAAATTCACTTATCAACTGTCTCGCTTAGCAACAGAAATTTTGGGCTCAATTGTGGTCATAAGTCAAGGACTACCTGTACAATAGTTAGTGCATGAGTTCAATTGAAAGCGAGCTGTCATCTATTAGGGAAGCTTTACTTTGGACTAGAGGGGGACTAGGGAGCCTAAAAGGCCCCTTCCAATTATATGGTCCAATGAGTGTTATTTTACGCAACTTGCTGCTCTTTAGATATTTTTGATTAGATCTCCCACAATATTTTCCTATTTGCCGTACTGGCTGAGAATTGTAGTTCACTTGAAGATTACCACCCTGCAGGACTAAATGTCCCTACTATATAATTGGTTCTTTTAGGATCAGATATTATGACATCACAATTAGATATTCACAAATTTTACCCATGACACTGTTGAAAATAACAATTGCTCCTCCCAAGCAATGGCTACTAGTTTTGCCATTTCACCATTAAAAAATTCAGATATTTAAATTAGTTAAACTTACCATCATGTTTTTCTTTGTTAGCATATAAACATCCTCTGCAACAATTCTTAATGCATTCTGTTGCCATTACTGCTTCTAAGCAAGCTGGAAGCAATGAAGAAGACAGACCTGGAAATTATTAGAAAATTACAGAAATACAGAAGAAATCCTCCTTTTCCTCATTTTATGAGTGTTCAGTGCAATGCTTAGGATTTCAATCTCCTGAAATAAAACATGGGAACAATGTTAGGTTCCACTTTTCATTTTTATAACTATATAAGTATATCAATATCCTACACTATATTAAATTTAAAAAATAAATTTATTTTTTAAAAAACTGCAAAGTGTAAAATATGCAGGAAATTTAAAAATCTACTGGAGAACTTTTTTCAGCACATAAACTCTGGACGACTGGAACATTAAAACTATTTAAATGTTAAGACTGAAACCTGAAGTAAATTAGTAGGTGCTGAATTTATGGTCCAATACAGGGCCTACTATTGCCTAGGGCAGTGTTTCTCAACCTTCACAACATTAAGATGTGTGGACCTCAACTCCCAGAATTGCCCAGACAACATAGCTGACTGGGAAATTCTGGGAATCATACCCTACTCATCTTAAAGGTTCCAACATTGAGAAATTCTGATCTAGGGAATGGGCTATTTCTCAGTGCAAAATTATGTGTAATAGAAGCTCCTATGAAGGAGTTATACTCTGCTTTTTCACAGTCAATGTGGCATTGCAATGGCTTATAGGGATCCCCAAAGACTTCTGAAGAAACTTATAAAGTATAATTCATCTGTGTCCTGTTTCCCTGAAGTAAACCACTCTACTCTTTCTTGTGATTTCATTAGGATTAAATTGAATCCAGTTTTTCTCACCCCCAAAACATAGTAAAATTTAAAAAAAAAGATTATGCTTGAAATGTATGCAAGATAAAGTATCAAACTCAAGTACAATTTTATTTCCAAGAATATATCTGGGCTTCACCTGGGGCATTCTAAGAAAAAAACCATTTTGGGATGGGGGAGGGTTACAACCTTGTAGATTTTTTTTGTTTGATTTTGGAAATATGCCATCTTATAAACAAATACTTGTAATTTATCTTTAACAACTTTCAAGGCTTCCTACTTTAAAACAATAATCCTAGACAGCTCACAATAAAATGAGTAAAAAACAACATAAAATACTTCATACCCTTCCCACCATGGCACTCTAATAACTCATGGGCTCATCCTCATCCTATCCCTGAATAATTGCAATATTTTCTTCAGATTTCAAATACAATACATAACAGCAAAGGGCTGGTGTTTCTTTTAATTAGTTCATTTAGTGTTGGCTTAGTGTGATGCATGAACTCAACCATTTTCATTTGTAAACTCCAGTTTATGGATTAATGTAACATACATACATAAACTTAGTTACTATTGTAGACAGTAATGAGCTAAGCAGATAGTCTACTTACTTACTTCCAGAGGAATGTGAAATGGATTTCTGCAACAGATGACTCACCCTTACTATTGCTCTCTGGAACTAAAAACTAAAATGATCTGCTCTCTGCTATTGTGACAAAGATTTTTCACCAGAGCCATTACTGATACAGGGTCCTGGAAGAAATATCCTATTTGTTAATTGGGAGAGCGATATCTATCAGTGGAGAAAAGAAATCACATATCATACCATGATTATGGAAAAGTACCCCAGCATCTCTGGAATGAACTCCAAATTAATGGTCCAGAGGTTCTGATTTTGCCTTTCATGAGCAATGGTGTGTATTTGCATGTATATGTGCTCTCTTTGTTAGTGCTGGCAGAATAAAGGAAGTACAGTTGGGGGTGTGGACAGTCTAAGCCCTCTAAAGAAGTAAAGCTAGATTTTTTAAGTGCAACGGGCATCTATACGGGTTGTTTAACGGGTAGTTAAATGAATTCTCTCTCTGCTTGCAGAGTGATAAATGCAAGTGTGAAGCAATATCTTTCTATAAATACCATCCTGAGGCATGTCCTAAGTCAACAGACAAATCACAATTTCTTTTGATATTAAATGATCTTAGGTAAATATTCATGGCTAAGTTATGCATACACAGGTTAAATATTCAGTTATGCATAATAGCTTACTGTGCTCAGTTTTAATCGTTATTAAAGTTGAGGATGAACTGATTTCACTTTTGCAAACAGAATGGCCAAAAGCGAGTATTGCTATACTGCAATGTAGGAATTTACATTAATGCATGGGTATCTACAGAACAAAATGTGGCATCTTAACATCTTAATCATTTTGCTCCAGAGTGAGCACAAGAGTCACATTGACAACCTCTGATTTGTTACTATTTTAATTTCTTTCCTATAAGGAAATACTCTTAAATAATTGAATTTCCTAGAAGGAAATAAACTTAGTACTCATAAGGAGAAAACCCCTATGAAATAGATCATGTTCTTTAATGACCAGATACATCACAACACTGCAGCAGTACTTAATTGGATACTACACAACTCAACAAAACTCCTTAATTTCACAACACATGGACATATTTAACCATACCTTAAACTGGGAAACTGAGAGCATTCTAGAACAAGCTTAAGTCCAAAAAAGCTAGAGCATTTCCGGAGACCTGGCTCTCAGACAAGTCAACAAGTACACATAGTTAAACAACATCTACATACCATTCAAGAGAGACAATCAAAGAGCCAAAAAGGAAACAACGAGACCAAAACACCTCCTCACCAGCAATCAACACCCAGATAAGCAGAGATGAACAGCAAGATCAACATTAGACCAACAATCAAGTAGCAAACAATATATCAATCAAGGAACTACCAAATCAGACGAACAAGCTAACAGTAAACAACAGCCCAATTAAGGAACCACCAAGACCACTCCCACCAACATTGACAGGGCAAATCACTAGTATATAAAATGAAAGCAAATCCCACTTCCTTACTATTCTTGGTGGTATTACCTAGTTTGGCAGTGAAACATCTGCAAGGAAATAACTAAGCTCAGAGGGCAGCTCAACCCAGCCCAGAGAGCAGTTCAATCCTGAGCTACAAATATTATCTTCTGTGGATAGATACTACACAGAATATTCCAGCATACTCAGAGGTGCTATTCAGCCAGTTCCGACAGGTTCCGGAGGACCGGTAGCGATAATTCGGAGAACCGGAAAATACCACCTCTGATTGGCTGACTGTGGCAAATACCACCTCTGATTGGACGACTGCATAGCCACGCCCACCAAGTCACGCCCACAGAACCGGTAGTAAAAAAATTTGAATCCCACCACTGGGCATACTGATTGTCCCAAGTACTCTAAGGCAGGGGTCCCCAATGGATCTAGGTAGTGTGTGAAACCACGCCCCAGTCCCTATTGCTCAAAAGGTTAGGGGCCACTTCCCTGAGATTAATGTAAAACCACTATACAAAGCTTTCTTATATGAAGGCTGTCTTCAACTATATAGGTTCCCAACTATCTGCACTACAAATGGAGTGCCAGTCAGCAGAGTACACAGCAGTTTGTAAGTGAAGTTACTACATGGCACTGCAGCATTCTTATTTCAGGTTACAGAACAGGATCAGCAGGCATGGTTAAAAAGTAAATAAAAATAAAGTGAAAATAAAGCCTGATTCTTGATTTGATTATGTGCATATTCTGTGAATACTAAAATGTTTAACCAGTTACTCCTTGTCTAATTCAAGGCAATGAGGATACAATAGTTAATTTTAACAAATGAAGTTTCAGAAGTAGCTTGATACACGGCATCTTCAACATAATCATTTTGCTCTTGAGTAAGCACAAGTCTCAGACAGAAAACCTCTGGTTTGTTATTATTTTCTCTCCAATAAGGAAATACCTTTAATTAAAATGTGCTTCTAGAAGGAAATAAACTTGGTACTCATAAAAAAAAACCCTCTGAAATGGGTCATGTTCTGTAAATACTGTAGTAAATCAGGCATTAAATTGGGTATTAAATTTTTGTGCAGACCACAAAACTGTACACAGAACATAAGGTAATAGAAATATATCAGCCATTCAAACCCAAACAATGGATACATTTAATTATTATTTATCCCTACTTTCATATCCTATTTATCTTCTATTGTTTATGGTGGCACATGATGGTAATATTTTAGTATGACAGTTAAGTTATCATTATTTACCTAATGACCAGCACAATTCTCAAAAATTTAATATTTTTAGCACTGAAGTTATATTATAATCTTGATCACAGCAGAACTAAAGCCATTGCAAAATAATTCCTAAGAATTATTTTATTAGGAATTATTTCAACAAAATAATTATATTATTAGAGCATTTCAACAAAAAAGTATATTATTAGAGCATAATGAAAATGAAAAAAAAAATCAACATTATCTTTGTCCCAGCCTTTGCCTTATTTCCATTGTGGCAACCCAGAACCTAGCTACTGGGTGAATGATGGAAGATTTCAAATCTTCCAAAAGGTCTGATTGTCTTCAACAGGTTTATATAATAGGGGTAAAATAAAATGGATTTGAACAACCTTGTAAAATTTACAAGATGTGGCTGATTGTTTCTTTTTTAAAAAAAATAATGTTTATTAGCTTATTACACATAAAATACAAGAAACAAAAAAACAAAACAAACAACACGAAAACAATAACACAAAAGGCCAAACAATCAAATATAAACCATCAGATTAAAAATAGCCGTCAAATTCGGCTATCCACATAATATTACATTGAGACTGTACATCTAGATGTGGCTGATTGTTTCTTAGCACAACATGGCAGGTGCTCTCTCAATGAAATTTTAGTGTACTTGTCTTGCAACAACGCATAAAGAAGGATGGTAGTTTTAAAGAGTGGTTTTCTCACCCTGGAAGGGAGGGAGGAATAGATGGACAGACAGATATGACAGGTTGCTAAAATTTTATGGAGACCAACTAACTATTTATACATTCTTGGGTAAATACTATTCTGGTTCCAATACAATCTTAGTAACCCAAATTCTATTATTTTGGGACAACTTGTTTACCTCAGGCCGACGATCGATATCATTCATTCTTTGGATGACCATGTACCTGGTCTGGTCATTATCTTAATAACATTAAAAATGGTATGTAGTAAATCTGCATGGTGCAATCTTCTACCCTAACACTAATTTCCATTGTAAATTGAAAAGTCATCAGCAAAAACAAAAAGCAGCAAGCTTACTGAAAGGAAATGACTTTTAGTTAACCATTAGTCTCTAAGCTTGTATCTGAATTTTAGGTTCTTTAAAAAATTGTATTTTCAATTCATTTTTGGACACACATCAGTTTAATTTCACTTGGAAATTTCAGACAATGCACCATTTATCATAATGGTATGATTGACAAGATCACAGCAGTTGCCAGCTTATATTTGCTGTGTAAACTTCTCAAGCATTTGAAATCCCTAATTCAAAAAAGCAACTTTTCAGAAAAACTTAAATCACACACCCCAATTTCAGGGATACACACAACCTACTATTTAGCATTCTTCATAGATAATTTACCAACTGATCCCAGAGCAAATACATTATGAACTATGTAAACTAATGTCAAAAATAAAATTAGAGCACTGGAAATGCAGATTCAATAGATTTGTGCAGATGGTGGTAGATAAAGTCATTGTGCGATACCTTCTTCTTACTTCATAATTTGAATAAAATACCCATTATGCTTTAGCTGAATGCCTATGCATGAGGGAAAAAGCACACAGAACTGAAGAAATGAAGACTCTTAGGTTAATATGTAACTTTCCTGCTCACGATCACTGCCAGCTAATTTCTGAATTTCCTATGTATAATTTCAGAGACCTCTAACAGTATAATTCCTCTTTTATTCCTTTATCCCTCTACATTTAAAAGCTCCAATACTGTAATATAGTTGATTTTTTTAAAAAGAAAACTGTTTCAGAAACCTAATAATTTTGACTGTTTTTAATTATGACTTGTAAAAATTAACATTATTTCTCAATTATCTGAGACATTATTTATATTTATTTTGTTGTTGTTGTTAGTTGTGAAGTCATGTTTGACCCATCACGACCCCGTGGACAACGTTCCTCCAGGCCTTCCTGTCCTCTACCATCCCCCGGAGTCCATTTAAGCTCCGGAGTCCACCCATCATCCATTTAGTCACCCCAAGTCCTAAAGGCAGGTGAATCCCTTAAATTCCATATTTGAGCCTTGTTGTTGTTGTTAGTTGCGAAGTCGTGTCCGACCCATCGCGACCCCATGGACAACATTCCTCCAGGCCTTCCT
>JANHJO010005559.1:4448-15991 GCA_032468235.1 Pseudoxyrhopus heterurus | reverse complement strand
GCTGACATTGTAAACAGCTTAGAGAGGGTTGCAAGCCCTGATAGGCGGTATATAAATACAGTGCTATTGCTATTGCTGAATTGACCTTCCAGCACAATTGAACTTAAAATGTTATGTCACTGCCCAAAAAACTATGAGCACTTTTGCCATTCCAGGGCTGTTTGGCTGGTTATCTTCCAGGTATAATTCGAGGTGTCTTCAGGAAAGATTTGGGGAAATGGAAAATTAAGTCTATCACCGTGGATAGAATATTCAATTTGTTAGGAAGGAGCTTTCTATGTGATTTGATGTTCTAAACCCAAGTACTTTGGGCCTTTGCAAACCATCAACACTACAAAGTAGCGAAAACCCCAAAACCCAAATATACTAGAAAAGTCTCATGTAAATCGATTCTCCAAATTAAACTGAACATTAAGATACAGGTAGTCCTCGACTTATGACCCCAATTGAGCCCAAAATTTATGTTGCTAAGTGTGAAATTTGTTAAGTGAGTTTTGCCCCATTTTACAACTTTTCTCAGCACAGTTGTTAAGTGAATCACTGCAGTTTGTTAAATTAGTAATACGGTTGTAAAGTGAATCTGGTTTCCTCATGGACTTTTCTTTTCAGAAGGTTGCAAAAGGAGGGTCATGTGACCCCGGGATGCTGCAACCGTCATAAATGTGAATCAATTGTCAAGCATCCAAATGTAAATCACGTGACCACGGGGATGCAGCAAAGGCCCTAAGTGTGAAAAATGGTCATAAGTCACTTTTTTTCAGAACTGTTGTAACTTCGAGTGGTCACTAAGTAAACTGTCGTAAGTTGAGGACTACCTGTATTTAAAGGGTTTGAAATGCAATGAAAGCTAACTACTATTTTGGGTTCGGTGAGCAAGTTTTCAGATAAAGAAGAAAGGTTGCAATCTTAGTCTAGCATGAACTCTAAATATTTTTTACTGTAGTGACAAAATTCTACAAAATGAAATTTGAAGATCTTACAAGTGAAAGCATCAGATGTAAAGTCAGCTCTGAAATATTTTCTTGTTTCCCAGGCTGTTTTCTAAACAGTAGTTCCCAACCCGTTCTTTTAAGCAAAGCATGTCATCATGAAAAAGCTTTTGAGGACCATGATGTAACTCAGACATTACCAACATAGTACATGTTGGCATCGTGTCAATGTAAGATTCTTCTCAGATCATATTCAAGGAAATCAAAATTGACTGCAGTCAGTTATTTTTTTTTTAATGGGAAATATTTCCGAATTTCCAGATCTCAAAAGGATGTTAGCATTCCCCTGTAAAATCTTGCAGGGAGTTTCATCAGGGATATCAAAAGCTTGTGAGATGTCAAGCAAGCATGTCAAAACCTGTTGGCTAAAATCTTGACAATTTTACAAGATGTTGGCCATAGATAGGTAGATAAATAGAAAGGCAGAGACAGAGATAGAGATACTGGTGTACAGGGATAATTTATAGCGAGGGATCCTTGGTGCTCTCTGAACTTGCAGAAGTTTCTTGCAGAAGTTTCATTACCTAACTAGATAACATCATCAGTGCTAGTGACAGGCATTGATGTTACCGTCAGCTTTGGAAGCCATATTCTTCTTAGAAGCTTCCACGCTGCCACATTCTAGTGCCTGGGAATTTGGGAGGTGGGGATCTCATAGAGAGGAGAAAGTTAGTCATAACAACATTCTTCTTCTCTGTCAAGGACATGTCATCCTGCACTTGGAAACGGAGTGGTTGGAGGAAGGTCTCCAGTTGGGATGGATGGTGATTGGCCCATGTGAGGGACTGATGGGTGCAAGGGATTTTCAGTCATTAAGGGAAAACCCAGAACTCTCAGATTCGGGTTTTCCCAGATGTGCCAACGTGACTTCTCTAAATAAATTCTTACTTGGATGAACTTTGTCTCCGAGCGCTGAATGGAAGTTTCCTTGGAATGCTGACACTGTGGAGAGTTCGTAAAAGGGGCAAAATTTATGGTCTCACTTACGGACCGAAATTTAGGGCTCAACTGTGGTTATAAGTCAAGGAGTATCTGTACTTTGCTCATGTTACCGTCATTCCTCTATGGAACATGCCGCCAGGATCCAACTGCAGTGATCCTGGAGCCTTGCTATATAAATAGATATTAGAACGGGCAGCTTAGATGTTATAAGCGGAATTAAGAGCACAAGTATCTGTCAGCGTGGGTCACATGAAGTGGAATTCAAGACAAAAACCTTCTTGGGGGTTTTCCTTTTTCTTCCAATTTCCTTGCAGATTTCGCAACCCATCTGTTTCCTTTTTGACCATGATTTGACTGTTTTAAGGATCCGTTGACTGGATGGGAGCAGGTAAAGTAATAAAGAAATCTGTTTTGTTTTCTGGTGGAGTTGAAAGCTTCTATTGAATTTATAACATTGCCTTTGATTTATTTATTTTTACAATCTGCTTTCATCCAACCGATTTTTTTCGATGAAGAGCCAATAAATCAAGTTCGTGTATTATTCACATGTTACATTGCTGCGGTTACCAAGCGACTATTCATAAGCAGAAGTTTGCCGTTGGGTCCATTTAACACATCAAGCAAAAAAGCTCAGTTAAGACATCCCTATTCACATGCGCCAATACATGCTAGATTTTTAAGGCACCAGGCAAACCAAAAACCAGGAGGCTGTGAGTTTTAGTCCCGCCTTAGTCATGAATGTCAGTTGGATGACTTTGAGCCAAATCACCAGGAGACGGTGAGTTCTAGTCCCACCTTAAGCATGAAACCCAGCTAAGTGACTTGGGGTCGGTGCATCCCTCTCGACCCAAGGGCTGCTGTTGTGGGAAAAATAGGAGACGAAATATTAAGATATTTTTGCTACCTGAGCTATTTATAAAGTATTAAAGGCAGGACAAAAATAAATAAATCAGAAGGGAGCATGGCCATTATCTTGAGTCTGCAGATTACTTAAAGAAGCTTATATTTTAATATACATGAGTGTAACTTTGGTCTAGATTAAACTGTCAATATCCTAGATGAATTTATACAAATCCGGTGGCCTCCAAAATATACTGAAACTACAATTCCCAGGATAACTAACTTGGGAATGCAAATAAGCCAATAATTTATTTTTGGCTACAGTGGAAGCCATCTCAAGTAAAGTAACAGAAGTATTTAATATTTCTAACTGTATTTTGAATCATCAACATTATCAAAAAAAAAAAAACACCCAATCAAGATTGAGAACCATCTTTATTGACTACTGGACAATTCTACAGCCCGTTCAGCATAGTTCAAAAATCGAACACTCTATAGCGATGCCATCACACCATGAAAAATAAAACAACAGCACACCATGAAAAATAAAACTATATTTAAAGCTTGAATAAGCTCAGTTTACAGCAAAAAGATAGGGAGACACAGTTTCGCAGATCACGTACTTCTAAACAGCAAAAAAAGAAAATGTTTTCCATAGAACTGGCTACAAGAATGAAAATATTTGGTTAGAGAAAGACAATTAGCTCTGCAAAAATCTGTTTTGTCCAGATAGGAAAAAAACAACAACACAGCAGTATTTGTTTCGCCAAATACCTGAAGAAATGATAAAGACTCAGTGGTTCACTTGCCACCTACTAAACTAAAACTACTGAGTTTTCATTTATTGAGCTAGATTGTCCAAGGAAGGAACTCGTCATTTTTGGTGGTCTCCAAATCAATTGTCTGCAATTCTCAATCCTCATTATTCTAGGTAATGGGAAATTAACCCCAATGCTTTCAAGAAATCAACCACTTTTTTGGGGGGGGGGGAATTAAATATGCAGAGAGAGGTATACAAAAAACCAAGATTTCAATCCTGTCTAAATTCAAACATTGTTCAAGAAGGGGAAACATCTGTTTTGCTTGCCATGGAATTCTACCAATACAAAACAATTTTTGTCCCATCCTGGCCTCCTGCCCATCTTATATTTGCTCTCTGCTGATAAGACTCTGGAAGCAGAACAATTATAGTGGGTGGGTATAAACCATAAGATATATTTAATTTAAGAAAGTTAGCCAATCGAAGAGCTCAATAAAGTGCATACCCCAGTACATGGTCAAGTTGACTTTCTCAATTAGGTAAGACAGAAGTGTGTGGAGATGACATCAGAAAGAAGAGGAACACTGAAATCATATTTAAGGTGTAGCTAGCATAAGAGCGCAGAGAAAGTTACAGTGTGGGGATTATTTTGCCTATGTACAATCAAAGCAAAAGCAACCCAATGAGAAATATCTTCTTTTCTTCTTGGCAATCCCCCCAAGCAACTGAGAAATCCAAAATCCTTTAATTATCACAATCCTTGGTATTTAAAAAAAACAACAACATTGCATCCCCACTACAGCGGCAAAGTGTTTAAAACAGAGCAATGGGATGCCTTCCCAAAGTTTCTCAATGAAAAGCTGCTTTCCTAGAAAAACACGAGAAGTCAGTATCTTAGCTATTTCACCCAAATGGATCATTCACAGCTATTTTTCATGTGCACTTTTATGCAGTCTTCTTGTTTATCAAATGTTTTAAGATTTAAATTAGCTCCACAGGAAGGGAACAAGGAGATAAGTGCGTTCTTCTCCCCTAGTTGAATGTGATATTTCAATGTTAAAAACCATCAGCATCCAAGATCCCGAGAAAGAAATAATTGGAAAAATTTGCCTTCACTGTGCCCACGTAAGATGCTTTGACAGAAAGCAAAGATATTTCTCATGATTGTGGCAGTGTATTAGCTGTTGAAATTTTTTCTTGGCTACAATAGAAGTGGATTAAAGGACTACGGTAATTATTTGATGTGCTTAGACATCGCCGTAATTGGCTTCTGCCAAACTGCCAAGGAATTAGGAATTAAAGACAAAGTCAATTTGAAGAGGTATCGACATAGAAACACCCAAGTTCCCAGCTTATAATAAATAGCAACACAGAAGAGAAACGATTGTTTTAATAAATGCTGTTTCCAAAACTCCTCATTGTAATGGATTTACTGAAGACACTTACGAGAAAATGTGGTATTTTTCTATCAAGTATACACAGATTATGTAGAACTTACGCACAAGAAAGGGAAGTTACATTGTAGGAATAAAATGTCAACGAGAAGGACAAAGACTATTTTCAGAAATGGACCTTTCATTCATCAGGGAAGGAAGCCATGTGATACTTACGCCACAAATCAAACAATCCCACGCTAACCTGGGCATAGAAGCATAAGACGGATCTCACAGGTGAAATTTAACTGTGCTGAAGGATATCCATTGGAACCAGTTGAGTGGAAATTTAGAGTGCCTCCCCCATGTAGTTTCTTCTCCAATATTATTTTTAAAATAAGACCTGGAGCAACAACTTTGTGCAAGATATTGAGTCATCAAGGCTCAACAGCTACAGACCAGAGAAGTGTTGCTTAGAGAAAACCACAAAGGCAGTATTTTGCATTGAAGCATTACAATCCAAACTACCGTCCTTTAAGCGTTAATGTCTTCAATAAATGTCTTCCATCTAAATCTCTTTTTTTTCTGAGTCTAGGCTTAATTATACCGGCACAAATCAAGTAGGCAAGTACTTTGGAGAATGACACACATACCCCATAACTGCTTCAAGTCAAGGTTTATTACAAAGACTGGAGCAAGTTAAAAACACTCAAGGAATATCCAGTTAAAAATTCTAGATTGGATGCCAAATTGTGATTTTTAATATAGATTATTTTGTTCTAGAACTTTTAACTGGATATTCCTTAAGTGTTTTTAATTTGCTCCAGTCTTTGACTGGAATAAACGTTGAGTTGATAATGATTGCTTTATTGGTGTAGCTTAAGTTTGGGGTCAGGGTGAAGTTTTCATCATATGCACCAGAAGCATGTTGACACAACCCAGCTTTGAAATGTAAGGCAAGCCTTCCTCTTATACTAGCCTTTTATACAAATGTATACATGAGCAGTAAGTGAAGTAGGCAACGCACATACCTGCTGCAATTAAGGCGAAAGGAATACTGAAAGGCAGGGTGTAATCGTCTTTTCCAATCATTGCCCAGAATTGAGATGTTTCCTCCAAAATCAGAAGTTCCAGAAGACAAGACTTCAGAGTGCTTTTATGAATTATACGTGAAAGAAAGTAGCTTAAATTTCTCAGATTGCACTTAAGGCTATTCACAATTTTAATCACACGGCAAGATGGACTAGCAACCTCTTTTCTCTAGCATTTTCCCAATGCAGCTGGGCAAGGAAAGGCCCGGCCCAGCTGCATCAAATATATTGAGTTTATAAACAGAGGTGAGAGACACCCCGGGTTTCCTTTAAAGCTCCGCCTTGATTCGCTTGTCTGTGCTTTTGATGTTGATGTCCAAGGTATCCACTTTCCCGGTGAGGCGATTCAGAATCTCATCCTGTTCATCAATTTCAGTTTGCAGGCCAAGAGCGAGATTTTTCAGGCGGCCCAGCCCGGTGGACATGTCATCTGCAAAGATCCCCCCACAAAAGCATAAAATTAGCAACACAAAAGATAAGACGAACACAGAGGTGTTGGTGAGGCAGTTTGTATCCAAAACTATTCATGATATTCCCTTGGTTAAATTAAAAGAGGATTTGGCACAGCCCAGCAGGGCGAATTTCACCCCTGCATTAAGCCAAGATGGGGTGTGTTAGGTTTCAGCTATAGTTATGTAACTATAACTACAGGGGCCAATAACCATCACATTGCAAGTCAGGTCATTGTGGCTTGCTCAACTAACATGATTAAGAGTGCTCTGGGAGTTGGGCGGCATATAAGTACAACCAAATGAATAAATTAATTAATATTAACTATGGTTTGTACAAAGTATTAACTTTATTGTCCTAAATATTGTCTGCTGGGAAAGACAATAATGGTAGCTTTGTCCCAACTCCTCCTCTTCCAAGAAATAGGAACAAGACCATTTTCTTCTTAAAGGAAGATGCTCTGAAATCTAGAAGGCTTAAAACAGATGATCCTCACCTTCCTACCATTCGATTAGTGATCATTAGAAGTTACAACAGCACTGGAAAAAAGTGACTTATGACAGTTTTTCACAGTTACAACCATTGAAGCATCCCCATGATCATGTGATCAAAATTCAGATGCTTGGCAACTGACTTCATGACCGTTGTTGTGTCCCAAGGTCATATGATTCCTTTTGTGACTTTCTGACAGGCAAAGTGAATGGGGAAGCCAGATTCACTTTACAACCGTGTGACTAACTTAACAACTGCAGGGATTCACTTAACAATGGTGGCAAGAAACGTCATAAAATTGGGCGAAGCTCCCTGAGCAGTCTTGTTTAGCCATGGAAATTTGGGGATCAACTGTGATGAGACAAGTACTACCTGCAAACAACTAAGATTAACACTGGAGAACGTGGACTATCGTGACTCACCTAAGTTGCTATCAATTTTCTGATGGCAAGTGCGGAGGTGCTGGTTCTTGGGGTAATGATCAGACTGGGATGGGTTGTTTGAACTGGTTCCACTGGAAGTAAAGTCTGGAAAGAGAGAAGAAAAGGACAGTTCTTTAGACACTCAGCTTAAGGTTCAAGGACATCCCTTTTAAAAACTAAGTCATGTTGAAGGGCCTATCTTGTATGAGACTAGCATACATCCCCCTCCACCTTAAGCAAGGTTATTTTCTGATTAATAAACACGGGAGGTCTTGTAGACAGAGCTCTGCTGCCCAAAATAACAGTGGCAATGTTCAAGTTCTATAAAATGCAGATAACCAAACAAGCAAGCTCAAACAAACCTGAGTTTTCCAGCTTCCGTAAATTGGGATGAGTCTCCTGGTACTTGGACTCCTGCTCTTTACTGACGGATAACGCTTCTTTTAATCTAGACAGAGGAAGAAAAGGGAATTCCCCACGTTCAGCATTTAGGCTCCACTTGCTTCCAAACAGAAGCAAGCTTTGCATTATCCATGTTTCTCAACCTTTGGTAGTTTTAAGGTATGTGGACTTTTAAGCTGGCTCTGGAATTTTGGGAGTTGAAGTCCACGTCTCTCAAAGTTGCCAAAGTTGAGACACACCGCGTTAGAAAAAAAAAAGTTTTCCTTTCTGCTATATTTCCGTATTAAACATTTTATTTAGTGTGGGCAGAGTTAAAGCAGCCACTCAGGCTGACAACATCCTCTCGGGTTAGACCACAAACCCACAGAAAGTTATTGGAAAGTCTGCACATTGAAGATGACTTTTATTTTCTAACCCCTTTCAGAAAGATCCCAGACGTAAGTCTGACATGTTAAGGTGCTGGCCTAGAAACCAGGAGAGAAACCTAGGCCCGTCTTAGGCACGAAAACCAACTTTTGGCCGATCGCCAGGAGACTGGGAGTTCTAGTCCCACTTTAATAATAATAATAGTATTAGATTTATATACCGCTTATCAGTGCTTTTTTCAGCTCTAAGCAGTTTACAGAATCAGCATATTACCCCCAACAATCTGGGTTCTCACTTTAGGCATGTAACTTGACTGGGTGACTTTGGGTGAATCACCAGGAGACTGTGATTTTCAGTCCCGCTTTAGAGCATGAAAGCCAGCTGGGTGACTTTGGGCCAGTCCTTCTCTCTCAATTCAACCAACCTTACAGGATTATTTTTGTGGGAAAAGAGGAAGGCAGTATTTATGGTATGTTTGCCACCTTGAATCACAAAGTAATAAAGGTGGGATAAAAATCTAGTAATAAATTCAAGCCGAATTTACTGATGATGAACTCGGATGCCCACCCACTTCCTGCTTCCTTAGAAGAAAACCTCATTGGTCTACCTGTTGCTTCCTTGATATTCGGAGGCACCATTCTGCTCAGGTTTGATGTCTTGCGGCTTGGCTTTGAAGTAATTGACGAAGCCCCCAAACACACTCTTAATGCTATTGATATGTTTCTGACTCGTCTTTAAATCTTGATCCATCTTATCCACCATGCGTTCACTACGCTTCAAGGCTTCCCCTTGCCTCACGAGTTCCTGCCAAAAGCAACACAGTGTTTCAAACAACTGGCAAAAGGGACGCTGGCATTTTAATTCCTCAACGAAACACGTTTTATGCAAAAAAGGACTGTGACTTTCTCTTGGTTAAGCTAAAGCAGTGACAATATGAAATATAATTGTTACCAACAGCTCACAATATTTGTAGCTCAGGATTGTCGAACCATGGGGGTCCCTGGTACTCTCTGAGCTTGGTGGTTTTCTTGCAGAAGTTTTATTACCCAACTAGGTAACATCACCAGTGCTAGAGGGGGGTGGGGTTTGCAGGGAGGAGGAGGACGACGACGACTGTGGAATCCTTGGTGTTCTCTGAACTTGGTTGTTTTCTTGCAGATGTTTTATTAACTAGGAAACATCGTCAGTACTCTGGTATTACCTTGTTTAGCCTTACTTCCATAGCATGCAAATATGTTTTCGAGATTCTTGTTTACCTCTGAGGTGGCGACTCCCACATGTTCAGATTCATAAATGAGAGACAGTGACTTGTTGGTGCTGTCTAGACTCGATTTCGAGAGCCTCATGACTTCCTGTTGTAAGTATCTTTGTCTGTCTGGACCTTCTCTTGGAGGCTCGTCCCCTTCATTCCACTTGACCGGCTTGAAGTCATCCTCGTCATCATCAAAAGGATTGCAACTTTTGGGGAAAGTCGACATCGCTGCAGCCCCAAGTTCAGATCGCTTCTATTTATAATGTAGGTTTACAAGGACAGAATCAAGCCGGTGTTTTTCAGACGAAGATTGAGTTCTTCGTGTGAAAGGATTAATGGCGATGTATTGAAAAGCCAAACTCTGCGAGAGAAAGAAATTTCTATCATGAAACGTATTTACATTTAGTCATACAGTCTTCAAATTACAACCATTCATTTACTAACCGTTCAAAGTTACAACAGAACTGAAAAAAAGTGACTTATGACCATTGCAGCATTCCCATGGTCACATGATCAAAATTTGGTATATATTTACAATGGTTGCATCCCAGAATCAGGTGGCCTCCATATGTAATCTTACTAACTGGCTTATGACAAGCAGAGTCAATAGGGGAAGCCAGATTCACTTAACGACTGCAGTGATTTGCTTAACTGTGGCCAAAAAAGGTCATAAAATGGGGCAAAATTTATTCAATAATTGTTTTGCTACTAACAACAGAAACGTTGGGCTCAATTGTGGTCATAAGTTGAGGACTACCTGTAAACTGTTCAGTGTCACTTAAGCGAGTTGGGTGGTTATAGAAATATGATAAACATAAACAGAGCATCAAAAATTGCTTGGATGCAGACTTCTGTGAAAACTTCCAAGAACAGCAAAGATTTCTCGTCTCACTACAAAGGAACCAGCATAGGTAGCTATGCTCTACCTTTCTTCTAATTTGCCCAAAGAGTAATTGGTTATCCGCTTATGAAAAAAAACAACACAATTTCAGGAAATTCGAAGTGAACCAGCTGAACCACAAGTCCTACTGTTCTCTCTAACAGACAATTCATCTTTCCAGGCATCTTGAAACTGCTTTGTGGGCAGTTTTTTGCAGCTAGCGTAGCTGAAGCCACATTAGAAATGGAAAAAGTCAAATCCAATGCCATTCTTAGGGAAGGCCCAAGACATTCTGTTCTAGGCAGTCAAATAATTACCTGCCTCTTATTGAATGAGTCAAGACCCAGAATAACTTATGTAGTCAATAGACTGGCATCTAAAATAGGGGGGGAAAATCCAGCACAATAAAAAACAATCTATGAACAATTTATTGTCTGTTCACAATATCTCATTTTAGATCTCTCATTGAAATGTTGTTATAGTACGTACAAATCTCAGTTTTAAGTCCCAACGCGAAGAAAGGTTTGTTGTTCAAAATTTGACATTTTCTCTACTCTTAAAAGTTAACTGAAAAAAACACAAGGTAAATACATATGTAAACTATCATCAGAGCATGTTGACAGAGCCACACTTACACAGCTTAAACCAGGCTCTTTTCCCATGAAAAATAACATCCCATTTTGAAAAATTATCAACATTCCACATTTACTACCATTTCAGTAAATAGTAAATATTTTACTACTTAATGAAATAGGGAATACTATTTATTACAATCTACTAAACCTCTGTAGCAAGACACCAAATGACAAAATACATGAGCACTTACTGACAGAGGAAACCACAAACAGCCACAAACTTCCTTTGAAGGACTTTGTATGTAATCAACTATTTCAGAATAACTTAAAGAACCGGACTGTACCTTTTAATCGATTCAAAGTGCTTAATCTGACTTTCATATCCTTTCCCAGCTTGGATCTCTATAGATTCCTGCCCAGATTACAGAACCATCTTCTGGAATCCTTTTCCAACTGAGTAGGGTTATAATTGCAGAACACCCACAACAAAATATTCTTTTCATGTCTAAAGTGATGTCACTTCTGTATAAGAAGCTTGTCCTCACTTCCAGAGGTTATTTAACCTTGTTCCTACTTCAAAGGGTATTTTTAAAATATACAAACTCGCCAAACGATTGTTAATTTGACTTAACTCTTTATTATTTCAATTTATTGTTATTGCAAGCCACGAGGCCAAATGTCCCAAGGTGAGATCAGCTCTGATCTTTCT
>JANHJO010005556.1:44617-59747 GCA_032468235.1 Pseudoxyrhopus heterurus | reverse complement strand
AGCTAAATTGGCTCATTTCTAGGCTCAAATTGCTGTGCGTGCAGCACGTGCTTACCTTAGACCCGAAAATCAGCTGATAATCAGCTGATTTTCGGGCCTAAATTGCTGATCGGCTTATACCCGGTTTTCCTGGGTAAAATTAGGACCTCGGCTTATACTCAAGTCGGCTTATAAGCGAGTATATATGGTAATAGTTTCTTACCTGCCATTAGGCCCAAGAAATCCAGTGGCATGGCATTCATCGATAAAAACAAAGGCGTTGTATTTCTGAGCGAGATTACATATTTCCTTTAACGGGGCAATATCACCATCCATGGAAAAAGCACCATCTGTTGCCACCATCCGCAGACGACATTTCTGTGCAGAACAGTGGGTGACAAGAGCATAGGCAAGGGATTCTGGCTAGTTAGAAGATTCTGAGAATTTTGTTTTGCTTTGGTTTTGGGAGATCTGTACTACTGAACAATCTAGGAGTCACCCAGCTACTAACCTGTGCCTCCTGCAGTTTGACTTCCAGATCTTGCATATCCATATGTTTGTAACGATATTTATTGGCTTTACAAAGACGGATTCCATCAATTATGGAGGCATGGTTCAGTTCATCTGACAATACTGCATCTTCAGGCGACAGAAGTGCCTATAAATACCAGAAAACAAATAGAACAGTTTTAAAAAAAACAATTCCATCATAAATGGGAATTCTAATACTGCTAAGGCATTTATTATTGCTGTTTGGAATGTTGGTATGTTTATTTTGTATTGTATTATTGTGAATACATGTAAATTATAACAGATTATAACACAGATTATAACAAAGTATAAAATGTTTTTACTTAAACATTTATTTTCCTTTGACATCTGTTTACATGTTTTGCTCTATACCCCTACATCTATTTCCATAAACAAATTACTGGAATATTGTATACTTATGCCACACTAAACCATGGTTTAACCATGATTAAATAAACTACATTTGGCTGGGTTCACACAATACACTAAACCAGATCAAATCATATCATAAATCATATGAGTCTAATCACTGCCATAATATCATGGTTGAAGGATCAGAACAATTTTTGTTATTTATTATAATAGCACTACTATAGTGAATCATTCAGAAATTACTGCAAATATGGTTGCTTTACAATTGTGACCCACCCCTTCTTGCATCAATCTCCTATTTACACAAAGTTAACAACCTCAAAGACCCCAGCATTGGCATCAAAGCAGCTGATGTAGAGAATGGCATCTTCTCTTTGATGGAAACGAGCGATCTTCTCCTCCAGATCCTTATGTATATTCTGAAAATTTGGAAAATAGAGAAAAAAAATCCCAACATAAATGGCCACAGCTATCACTATTACCCATGCAGGTTGAATAATCTACATCTATATTTTTGGTGATACAAATCACAGTGCATGCACACATTAATTATGGTTTGCTTCAATCTCATTTTGTTGTGTATAATAGAATCCTGAGAAACTCAAATTTTTATGAACTTTAGGCTCCTAAAGCTAGCACCAGAAATGTGTTAGTAATGATATTTTTTTTCATGTTTTTATCTTTCTTCCTGTACCCAAATTCAATACTTTTGATATAGAATTATAGATTCCATAATATAAATGTGAGGGATCTGCACTGCTTTGGATTCAAAGGCAAAAAAAAAAAATATTACTCAGTCTGTAACGAGGCATGTATGTGACACTGCCTGCAATTCCTTCAGCCAAAAGTCTTTTTTTGGGATTGCGCTATAGCTGGAGAAAGGTCCTGGGAGATTTGAAATTGTAACTATAGAATTGCAATCAGTCTACCTTCCATAGAAGACCTGTATATCGCTTGTGCCAGAAGGAAGGCTGAGAAGATATATACAGACCCCACACATCCTGGACATAAACTGTTTCAATTCCTACCCTCAGGACAGTGCTATAGGGCATTGCAGGCCAAAACCAATAAACACATGGACAGTTTTTCCCCTCGTGCCATCACTCTGCTGAACACTAATTCTTGCAGTGCTTTCAAATGTCTATGTGTATTTACCCATGTAGTATGACTGTAGTATTATTTATTCTTATTATCTTCTTTAATACCCCCTCTTATTGGTATTATTTTGATTATATTCTGTTGCTTTGTATGTACACTGAGAGCTTCTACACCAGATATAAATCCCTTGTGTGTCTAAACACACTTGGCCAAATAGAGTATTCAATTCAATTCAAGATGCACCAGACGAATGAAAGTGAATATACATGTCCAGGGATAATGTTGCAGGATCCAATCTGGGTCCATCACTGGGACCCAAGGTGTTGTCTTCCGAGCTAGAGAGAGCTAACTAGAGAGAAGTTCCCTGAAGATGGGTTCCAGCACGAGTCCAAAAGTAGGAAGGCAAAACCTCTGGTCCCAGTGACCAACCCGGATTGGATCCTGAAAGATGCAGCTCCTTCAAAAAGTGCAGATACTGCTATGGGAGCATCCCAAAGCAATTTTTGCCTCCAAATTGAAGTGCTAAACAGTCCTAAGAAATAATACAACAGAACCTTCTCTTGCTTTTGAAAATTTTTAACTCTTAAAAATTGTCCCCAGAGCAACTGCTAAGGAAAATCAAATTTTCAAATGCTTGCTCTGCAAATACAGTGTTATAAGACATTATTAATTAAATTATAAAATGATAGCTTTTACATAGATCCGCATTCCTATGCCTTCCTACTTGTGTTCCACAGATGAAGCGGACAGAACTGAGGCCAGCTCCGTACTTTTCCAGAGCATCATGTCCAGCACGGATGACTTCTGGATGACTAGAAAGTCCAAGGTAATTGTTGGCACAGAAATTCAGGATATCTGCAAAAAAATGACATGTAGTAAGAAGAGAAAATGAACTGGGCACAAGGAGTCCAGCCATATGCAACTTCTTAAATAATTCTACATTTCTATTACATATAGACATATGTTCTATGTTTCAATTTTTAAATTGTACATATATATGGTTTTACTTTACATCATGAGGTGGTTTTTGTCCACTTAACCTATTCTGTTAAGCGTCTGCTTGTCAGGACTTCTAGCAAATATCATTTTGTCTCTTCTTGTCTGAGATTTGAATATTTGAAGATAGACCCTTAAGAATAACATTACTGTACAGATCTTCCTCAATAAATGCAGGTTATTTTTTTAAAAAAACCTGCACATAGGGTATATGCAGGTCCAGGCCTACTGGGTTACTGAAAAACACCCTTTCTTTACACTAGCAAATATGGGAGAATGAACCTTTGTTTGGATTGTAATGCACAGAGTCAGAAGTATGGATACAAATGCAAAGATTAATCATGGGAATAGCAAGATCAAAGCTAAATTATAATATTAATCCACTCTAGAGGTAGGTAAGTTGGGGTCCCAAATTTGCATACTTGAATCCCTTTCTTGTTGGCTTGGAACCGCCTTTGGCACTTATGGGCTTAAAGAAACCTTAAGAGCCTGTGCTGTGAATAAATCTGGGAAATAAATGAAAACTAAAGTAGAAAGCCCTACAAAAGAAATCAGTGTTAAAAAACATGAATCTCCATATTTACCTTAAACCCACTCTTGTCTAAATACAATATAGCCTTGTTCAAAAAAGTTGATCCCATCCCAACCCTTAAAAGTCTACCCCGTCTTCACTTTCCCCACTTATTCCAATTTTCTCAACTCAACTATCACAACAATGTTCATATGTGTGATGGGAAAGGCATTGGCCAGGGAGGTGGTATGAACTTTTATACACGAGGTTAATTCTCATTCAGAAGCCTGTAACCTGTGCACTGGTTCCTAGTTCAGCAAAATTCCTTTTTAATATATTCTCAAACACATTAAAATACTAAATACTAAAGAATTAAAATGCTGCTTCTAAATGGAAGGAGTAGGGACTAAAATGATAAATGTGGTTTGAAACAAGCAGGCGGAATTATGCCTAGGGGACAATCTAATCCTTAAAATTGGGCACAAACAATTTTTCTGGAATTCCTAAGGGGGATGCATTAACATTTTAGAGCAGCTTTTGATGTTTTGTGAAAACAAGTCTGACTATATGAAATTTCACATCATATATTCGATGAAAATATATTCTCAGTTGACAGTATGGTTTGAGTGTGATTGATTAGCTGCATCTGAAGATTCTTAACTTTATTTTCATTAGAAAAAACTTTATTCCTAGAGCTACTTTTTATTTACAATTGAAAAAAATGGCACTGAAAAATATGGGTAATTTGCAGATCGCTTCCAATAAGAAGTTAGAAGATTTTGTTTTAGCAAATCAACGGGCTAGGTTTTTTTAAAAAAAATGTCAAATCAGTATTACTTGACCTTAAGATGAATTTTATTCAACGAAGTATTTTTTTTAAGACTACTGGACACCCCAAGGGACATATAAGATAGATTGGGTTTGAAGCTTTGTAGGTTAGAAAGGTCACTGATGCATAGTTCCCAAGAAAAAGACCTGGCTCTTTCTGCAAAGTCAGTAGGAGAGAAAAATAACCTAAAATAAATTCCCAGTATAAAGTCAGGGTCAACTGACTGGAACTGAGTCCTTCCTGACTACGCCCAGGATTGAACTCTCTCTCAACCTTCTGAGTGGGAGGCAAGCATCTTCCCACTAAGCCACTCTAAAAGTAACCCAAACCTTAACCCTTATACTTAATCTGGGGGGTTTTTTTGCTTTCATTTTCTGTAGGGCTACCAGCACCATTAACATAGGTCAGATGATAGTCTGATTTCTGCTTACCAAATATGTCAGTTCAATAAGAAAGTGAAACATGATTTCCTGAAACTGTTGCCAAATAAGTTTCTGTATTCCCCTTCCCCAAAGCTTCGTTTCTCTTTCCCAACGGCTTACCTCCTCGGCTGCCTTCCACATTAATATGCGGGCCTTGCTTTGATGTTATCACCCTCTCGTTCTTCCAGGTCCCGGCCCCTCGGATACCCTCCAGCTCACCCTCCAGCAGGCGCTTGAGCTGGGCCAAAGCAGACTGCGCCCGCGAAGGGCTGCGTTGCCCCAGAACAAAGGGGGGCCGTAGGAACTGGCTGCACCACATGGCTCCGAAGGAAAGCTGGCCACACCGACAACGGGAGGAGATCTGACAGGCGAGGGCTTCTTGTAAAAAAGGGCGTGGACTGAGCAGCCAATCAGGGAACAGAAAAGGCTTCTCCCTCCAGCCGCACCAATAAGCAGCAGAATTTATTTAAAGAGACAGGGAACCTTTGGGGGGGGGGGGATGAAATTCTGACACTCTAAAGCGGAGCAGAAATTGAACTGAAATTGGTAAGGAGCGGAATGAAAAATAGCCAGATGGGTTATTAGAACAAGTAATGCAGGCCTAACAAGAAAGAATATAAAGAAACCTGAAAGCTTGCTTAAGTTAACTTAAAATTAACTTGCTTAGAATTAACCAATCAGATTTGTCCGCAATTTTTCATTTGTTTAGGAGTGTTTCTTAAACTTTCTCTTAGGATGCCTTTTCACTTTTAAACATTATGGACGATCCCGAAAGAGTTTTGTTCGTATTAGTTATATTTATTGATATTTATTGTTATTAAAAACTAAAATGGATGCATTTTCTGCCATTATTGCTTCTTATGATTATTGGATGGGATTTTTAACACTGTACTATTTTTCAACATAGGCTGGCAAATAATTTTGATTACAGACCCTTGAGAAGGTCTTGGGGATCTCTGGAGGTCCTAGGGGCACCCTGTAAGAAATACTGGTTTAAGGGGATGTTTGGCTAGAAAAACAATGGAAGCTTTTGAAAATGTTAATATGGAGTAATAAAAATTGTTGTAAAATACATGGTATTTCCTTCTCTTCTCCACCATGTTAATGCAACTGAAATCTGTGAAAAAGAGAAGCTCATTTTTGCTGAGTTAACCCAACAGACTAGAGCAACATGTGATTACTTGTATGTGGCTTGTTAAGTGAATACAAGCAATGGCTTTTGAAGCTACTGGATGTTTCTAGAGATGGAACATAGCATAATGAATCTACCTGCCTGTTATCTGTGCTCAACCTTTATTTCTCAAATGAAATCAAATGGCATATAATATAGATTAAGACTATTCATCCCTTTTTATTCTACTCAGAAGCACTGGAGCTTTAGGTGCTTGAACGTTTTGTCTGAGCTCCAATACTTCTCCAGGCAGGTATATGCATGTATCAAATAAAGCTACACTGCCAATTGCAAACTTTCCAAAGTAGAAACTTTAGAGGTGCTTTGCTAAGTTTCATGGTTAGATTATTCTCAAGTTTCCCCTGTGGAATTGCCTTGAAGTCAGTTTGAGAGCTACAATCAATTCACCATATAAAACTTATCAATGGAAGTCAGGACACAGGATCAGTTCAAATTGCCAGTACTTTTCTTTTAATACAAACCCACATAGAATCCAAAAATTCTCTGGAATTGACTGATCCACACCCAGGGATTTTTAATGTGATGTTCAGTTGAATGTCCGCTGCAGAATAACTTCTCTTCTTGGCTTGTAGAATGACCCTTCCAAATCCTGCTCTGATTTCATACAGCTCACCCACACGTCCTAAACTAGTTTGCTGATCTAGATATCATGTTTGTATGCTGAAAAATGTCCCAATGGTGCTTTTTTTTAAAAAAGGTAACTGGACTTTGTTTTTTCTTGAAGGCATTTCGCTTCTCATCTAAGAAGCTTCAAGAAATTTCTTGGATAAGAAGCGAAACATCTTCAAAGAAAAACAAAGTCCAATTGCCTTTTGAAAATACACTTTTGGGAGAACTATGACCTGCATGACTGAGAATCTCCATATATATTTATGCTGAAAAATTCTATCCTGTTTCCAGTACTGTAGTAAGAGTCCATTGAAACTCTTCTGCAAAAGAAATATGAGATGGATTAGGAATGTGTTTGTCTCAAGCAGAACTACCCTGCCCAGTTTAGGAAGCACTCCCATATTGCTTAAATGTCCAGTACATATCTGGTTTGTTGCTGGGGACCATTCAAAGTGCTGGTTACAATTTGTACAATTAGTGGTTTAGGATCTAATTACTTGAAAGATTGCCTCTCCTGTAAAATGTTGCCTGGCTTTTGAGATTTGCAATACTATGTGAAATCCAAACAATTCTCTGATAGAAACCAAATTCTTTTCAACTGCTGTAGGTTTTATACCTAGATTTGATTTTTGTTTTGTTGTTTGTCATTGTTACATACCATATTTTTCCTTTGTGTTTTGGGCTTGACTGTAAGCCCTTACAGAGATTAGAGAAGGTAAGGAACAAATGAGGGAGCGGGAATAACATATCTATATCATGCAAAATAAATGCCTATAACAATGCATTAATAAAGCAAAATTATAGATCAGGCAGTGAAGTAGGTCTCCTATATGTTGTTTAAAATCTGCACTCTTGTCTGCCTTGAATTACTAAAGATTTACTTGAACTAATTAGGAAAAATACATGTTTTAAGCTCTATGAACAACTGGTTCCTCTGGTTTCAAAAAAATTGAAACTGAAAAGCACACTTGTTAAGGGATTCAGGAAAATGCCCACAATCTTCAAATAAGGTTGGAAGTAATTGATCAACATGCCAGGATCTTTTTGCTCCTGCATTTATTATTTACACATGGTTTTATGCTACCCTTTAGATCTGTTCTAATTTAATAAGTTGCTTATATGTGATGAATATTTTTATTCTGCTTGAAGAATGTTTGCATATGAGAAGAAAATCAGGAAAGTAGCCAAAAGGATGGTGTAGGTTTTATAACTGAAATAATACAATTATTAACTTGTTAATGTTAACAATAACATTCACTAAGATTGTTTAAAGTGAACACATTTAGCTGGATTTGAGGGTGAAAATTCAAATTTGGGGGGGGGAAATGATTTCTCAAAATTGTGCTACAATTGGAAGGAGGATATGCTCTTATATTCACTGTTCCTTGATAATCTATGTTTACAATACTAGTTTAGAGGACTTTATTTTTTATGTTATTTCTTCTTCTGATCTTCAAGCATGGAAATTAACCCCAAACCTGCTAAGGTTTTTATATTTCAGCTAAGTGTTAGTTGTTCCTATTCTATTTTTCAGAATTTTTTCATGTTTTTTTCCAAACTGGAAACATCAGGGTTTTGTTTGCATGTCTGCTTTATTCAAAACCAGATAATATTGGAGCACAAGGCCTATTTCCCAAATTATTGTTTACTTTGTGTTTCAGTAACAGACTTGTTCAACCTGGAGACTTTGGCTGACTTCAGAGAAACCTATTTACAGCGAAGTGTGGTGAGTGAGTGCAGGCATGCTGGCTTAAAACAATGATTGTGAATGCACCTTTCCTACCTGCATCACAAGACAAATGACAAACACATATTTTCAGCTATGTGTGTAGCACTATAGGGAAAGTGATGCAGATGCATGCCTCCTTCCAATTTCCTTTCTCTATTTGCCTTTATTTTATCTCAATCTTATGGCTAGATGCAGGAGCCATTGTGAAGATTTAGCTACAAAGCGAACATTCCTGCACAGAAATTTTCCATTTGGATTTTTGATCTTAAACATGTCAGAGAAATGTCAATTAATTGTTTAACTTTATAAAGCCACATCTGCGTGGTATTCTTGGAGGAGCAGATGTATTTGTTCCTTGAAAGTACTTTCTGCATTCCAAATATTCTATTCAAGTTGTTCCTATCTCCATTACAAATTCCAAACCAGCCCATGTGGGACCATCTGATGATTCTAATATCAGATGTATTTGCAATCTATATGATAGTATGTAACAAGAGTTTTCAACATCGTAGCAGACAATTGTGAGACACACACACACTTTAATGTAAATGCAACTTTGTCTATAGTTCATACAGGGTTTAGACAAAGAACTAAATAGCAGATTGGATATTTTTACTGTAAAACACATTTTCATAGTAAAATGAGATTATGTCTTGTTGGGCTGACATCTGGTGGTGAAGTTATATTGATTTCTTTTCAACCTGTCAAATATCCAATTCCTTAATTTGCCACCAATGCTATGTCTATATAGAATTATAATAAAGCTTTCTTAAACTCATGCATCCCAGATATGTTTGATGCAGGAGTGGGAACGAAGTATCTGGAGATACCTAGGTTTGGGCACATTTTTTTTCCTGACTGCTTTGTTTTCATTACCAAAGAACTGTCTCCTTTCTAGTTAACATATTTGATCACAATAATGCTCTTGATCTGTCTAGTGTTAAGGATATATAACTCAATTTGCAATGTTATAAAAACAATTTTTACACAACATAATATAAATGAAGAATAACTAAATTGTTAGTTATACATTTTATTTTAAACCCTAAAATTACAAAGACAGCTAACTCTTCCTTGCACAAAATTACACATACAAAGTAAAATGAACTATCAGATATCAATACTATAAGAATTTTCTTTTGTTTAAACATAAGCATACTTAATTTTTAAAATCTGGAGTACTTAAAATTATGTTTTCCACTCCCCTCTTCGGGAAAAATATTCCAAACCTTAGCAATAATTGTATACAGCTTCCTAGATTCAATATTGGCTACGTTTGTGTTATCTATTATTCCCTAACATTTGTTCTTCCTCCCTTACCCTCAAAAGATCATAATTAAAAAGTGAAGATTGGGTGGAATCTTGTAGATTATACTCCTTATATAAAAGTTGTAATTTTAGGTGGCAGTTACTGCAGAATTGGGAGGCATTCAATTGATTCCAATAGCAGGTAAGATAGCTTTTGTAACACTCTTGAAATTGCCAGAACCAGATGGTGGTCAGAGTCTGTACACACACACTCCTCCTGATTATTTCTATTCTCTTTTGAGGAACAGAATTAACATCTTCACTTTACTCCAATGTGGCCAACATATACAAATATTAATAGGGAGAAATTCAAATATTTGCAGTATTTTTCACTGACCCCATTTCAATCTTCCCTGCAAATAGCAGAGTCCTCCTCTAAAAGAATGAAGTCAGTGGAAAGCTTATTAACCTCAACCAGCCTTCACTAGGTCTAAAAACAATCATCCACCATATTAGTTAAATTGGAAGCTTATTCATCCATGATAAAACAAAGTTGTTTTTCTTAAAAGCCAGTTACAATGATCAGTTGTGGGTATATTCAGTTGAGGAGATCCAATTAAAGAAGGCCCACCCATAGCACATCCCCTCTATCAAATATTTCTCAAATCTTCCTCCAAAAATAAGAAGACTAAAGATTTCCCTCATTAATCTTCCCTCATGCTTAGACACATGTATTGCATACCTTAATAGAGAAGGGAAATAAAATAATGGCATAAAAATCTCTTTCAATTACAATAGAAAAGCAAAACCAAACCCCAAATGTAGCTTCCATATGAATTTTTTTTTTTAAAGTATAGGGCAAGAATTGTTCAGTCTTTATAAAGCTGCAATAGAAATGAGTAGAGAATAAAAGAAGAAATCTATTTACAGAATAGAGGTCAAGAAGAAGTTCCAAGAAAGAAGTCCCAAACTTGCCCCTCACTTTTTCTTGGTCGACTTCTTTGCACTGGACTTTGCTTTGGGTTTGGAGGCTTTTGCTTTTTTAGGCTTGGAAGCCTTCACCGGCTTGGCCTTGACAGTCTTTGGCTTCTTGGCTTTCTTTGGAGCAGGTGCTGGCTTCTTTTTGGCTTTCTTTGCTGCAGGCTTAGGCTTTTTGGCCGGGGACTTGGCAGCAGCTTTCTTGGGCTTAGCGGCTTTCTTGGGTGTTGTAGCCTTCTTGACTTCCTTTTTGGCCTTCTTGACTGGAGCCTTCTTGGGTTCATCGCTCTTGGCCAGGCGGAAGGAACCTGAAGCCCCGACACCCTTGGTTTGCTTCAGGACACCTGTTGTGACCAACCTCTTGATGGACAGCTTGATTTGGGAATCTGCATTCTCCCCTACCTTGTAGTGGCTTTTGATGTATTTCTGGATAGACTGGCGTGAAGAACCAGCCCGGCTCTTTTCAGCCTGGATGGCGGCCACAATCATGTCAGAGTACTTGGGGTGGTCCGTGGACTTCTTGACTGCCTTGGTCCGCTTGGGTTTGGCAGCAGGTGCCGTGGTAGAGTTTTCAGTCATCCTGCGGTGCGGTCTCCCTTCAGAAAGACAGGTCTGGTCTCTAAGGCACCGGACTTGGGGCCGGTCCTAAACTTTCTTTACACACGTGGGGGACTTCTTCCCAGCAGCCTGCGTGGTACAGAAGATCCTGCTGAGATGTCCTGAACTTTCGCCAACAGTTTCTCTGACAAGAGTTCTTTTTTAATGCCCAAGGAGAATGTCACCTCCTGACAGTCTTTCCAGGCAGCTGATGGCAGGGCGTGGTCAGGACGGTCTTCTTCGGGAATGCCCCCTCCTGAGAAGCAGCTCTGGCTAAGGCCTTTCTGCTTCACCGGTCTTTTCAAGGAAGCAGGTGTCCGCTCTCAGGCTTGGGGGCTGCTTTGTGCCCAAGCCCAGCTCCTGCTTGCCTTCTTTTTTCCTCTCTCTCTGGGACTCAATTCCCCACCTCTTCTGACAGCTTCTGCTGCGCCCTGCCTCCGCTGCTTGCTCTGTGTCTGGCTCTCTAGGCAGCAGCCGGCGCATCCGGGTATTTAGCGCTCAGGCGCGGACCGCGGTGAGGACAGGGTTGCTGGCTGCCTGTTCAGGCCCCGAATGGCGCCGCGCCGCCGACATCTGTGTTTCTTCCGCCGCGTAAAGCGGCTTTTTCCCGCTTCTCCCCGTGGCTCTTGGGTTCCGCACCACTGCCGCCGGCTGCTCCGGTCCTTGAGCTCTTGGTCCCCGCGGCCGGCTCCCTCTGCAGCCGTCCTCCGCCGCTTCAGGGCGCCCCAAACGGCGCTGGGTGCGAGTGGGGCGCCTCGACATTTCCCCTTTGCTCCCCCCTAGCGAAGCAGCCGAGGGGAGCCCGGCCAAGAGGGAAAGCGACAAGCAAGAAGCACCCCTGGGCCAATGGGAAACCCCCGTTCCGGCACTCCAAGAGCCCCAAGAGCCGCGCGGGGAGCCCTGGAGCAGACCCCAACTAACACAGGGAGCCCCGAGCCAGCCGAGACTCAGCTAAGACCTGGCCAGGAAGGGTGGGGGGAGCGGCTCCCCCCGGGTTGGGGGTGTCTCTGGGGGGACCCTCGCCCCCCATGCTGTGGGTCCCGTCCTCCAGCCGCCCCCTCCCCAAGTCCTAGCGCTGAGAAAACTTTCCTTTTTGTTAGATGGGAAGTTTGCAGCCATCCCCTCCCCCAAGGACCACCTAGCAGCCCCCTGCTTGGAGTTGGGGGGCACCTAGCTTGGGGACGCATCTAGATCTTCCTTTTGACTTCGGACGAAGAGGGGCAGAATGGGGTCATTCTTCACTCGCCCCCCGTTACCCCCAAAACGCACTTCATTGCCTGCAATGGGATCAAAATAATAAGTATGTCTACATAAGAGGGAAAGGGGAGGGGGACACAACACCCCCATTGCCTAAGTACCCCACTGTCGACTTATCTCAGACACCTCTCATCACTCCCCTGCTCAACTTGCCTTCGTACCCCCCGGCCCCCCGATTTGTTTTGCCCCCCACTAAAAGACAGTGGAGATTTATACGAGCTGTTGTTTGGGCTTTTCAAGGTGGAGTCTCTCCTCTTACTTAAACACTTTCTCAACATAAGTTCCCGAGAAGGAAAGGGGGTAAGAGGCGATAGGGGCTTGAAGAGCCATTTCCCTAAATGAATTAACCCTAATTTGCCAGCCTAGGCGGAGGGCTTAACTGTTGGAAGACTACATGTACGTGCAATCGCCATCTTGCTGGAAGAACTGAGGTTGTTTTTCCCCCCTTCTCCCCTCTTAGGAGTGTTGTTGTTGTTAATAAAGAAATTAATGAAAAGCGTCGTGGATGCAACCTGAAAGACTCGGAGCTGCTAAGTGTCGGTTTGTAGTATCGGAAAAACTCGGGAGGAAAAGTTAAAAAAAAACACATCTGAATACTCTTTTTAAAAAGAGGGAATTATAAGATCGAACTGGCATCCTAGCAACACGGAGAATACCACCCAAAAAAACACGTCCAGGTACATTCGCACCTCTCCCCGTTTCCAAAATATCCCGTCGCTTCTTAGTTCCAAAAACTGAGTTAGCAATAGGTCTGTGTTTTGTTTTGCTTTTAAGCACAAAACCATGAGATGCATTATATGGCAGCAGTAGAATGCGAATAATAAAACGTCAGCACCTTTGCAATGCTTGCGTCTTTTCTCTTGGGAAGCTTCCTTAGACCCTTTCAAAAAAGAAGGGGGAAAGCAGGCGTTCCTCGACTTGGAGAAAGTAAAGACCCCCGTGGCGTGGGGTCTTGACGGGGGTGGAGTGGGGTGTTATAGAACAGATGAATAGAGTTAAACCACAAGGCAGCTTGTTCTACTACCTCTAACTCCCGATATTGCTCAACGACTTCCAAGTAAGTTGACGACCATAGTGGGGTGGGGAAGGGCCTTGGTCCCAGCCCCCGGCCCGTCTCTCTCGATTTAATTGCTTTGACTTCGACATCGCGGAAAAAGATTGGGATTGCTAATCTTATTGTTTTGTAAAAATGATTAGGCTCTAGGCTCATTAATCTCTATCCTTTATCACTATCTCAGTATCATGCACATTATTGAAAATAAATATTTTTTTTATATCCAGGCTACTTTTAATTTGGACAGTTGAGGGGAAAAAAGGTGTGTGTTGGGGGGCAATAAACGCTCATGTGAAACTTCTCCTTTAACGCTGTCTTTTCCCTTGACTGCGAGGAACGTAAGAGGGGAAAAGATTGCGCCAGTAGATTAAATTTCAAATTTACCCGTATTCCAGGATTGTAAATAACAGGAGGATGTACAAAATTAATCGGTGAGATCGGAGGTTACTTACACAGGATTCACAAAAGATATGAAAAGTATAAAAACGTTACACAAAATTCTGAGGTATGTTCCCCCGAAAGTTAAGAAATGATGTTTAATTTATTGAAATTATAAAAGTGGGATTTTGCTTCTTTAGTGTTTATTACGAGCCAAGATCTCAGGAAAGTAGTTTTGTATGAGGCGTGTTAAGTATTTACTGAAGAATTTAAAAAGATTGCGATAAGAGCCAGCGATTAAACAGCCCTATGGGATGTAATCGCGTTGACAGTTCTCTGTTGACAATAGCAATAGTTTCTTTGAAGAGCTCTCAGCAATCAGCTGATTAATTCTTACCGAGGGAAAGGAATCAGTCAAAGTGGTTTGTATGGCTAAAAGGCCGCCGTACGACGTGCGAGCAATGTTTTGTGGGAAATGTAGTCGGAGAAGGAAGGATTTTACCTTACTTGACAGCGCCAACGTTCGAAGGATCGAAGAAATAGGAATGTGACTCCTCCCTGCAGTTCGTCTCTGACGGCGATAGTCTAATGCTTCTGGATGGTCACACACGCTTCCTCTTCGGCACAGACTACACGCATCGCCCGAAAGAGGCTGGCCCCCCTGTCCTTTGTCTCCCATAGCCAGAGATGGGTATTGGGCGCACGTGCCATTCGCTTCCTCAGTTGCCTTACGACAAAATTTGGGTTTTATTTGGGCGTCATCCTCTAAGGACCCCGTCGGCTGCTTTAGAAAGGCATTGCGAGGGTGGGACGGCTTACGAAATGAATGAGAGAACGGAGGAATGGCCGGATCTTGGGGGGAGGGGGGGACACGCATACTCCATTCTCTTTGCAACGAAAATGATTTTTCAGATGACAGGTCACAATTTTTAGTAGGATTTCTTTAAGATGAATTTTAGCTATTTAAAACCCAGCCGTATCTTACAAATATAATTCGCAAGAGCCACGTTTTCCCTTACGTGGCTTTTCATGGTTGCCACAAATTGATTCACATCCACCTTTCAGCCAGCTCCGCAAATCAAGTCCACGCGATGTTTGATTTGGATAGAGTAAACCATGGATAAGAGTAAATCAAAGTGAGGTTGGAGAAACAAAGTCTTCCTTAGCTGGACTCCAGTATATATGCTAAGTATATTCTCTTGGTTCAGTCAAGGATTTAAGTAGCTATGAAATACCTGTTTTTCTTACAAATGAAATTACAGCACACATGAAATTTGTTATCTTTGGGGGGAGAAGATCTACCCCCCTCAGAGCGGGCGCGCAATCTGGGTGTCCTTCTGGATCCGCAGC
>JANHJO010005556.1:0-20225 GCA_032468235.1 Pseudoxyrhopus heterurus | reverse complement strand
AGACGCCCCTCAATGTGAGTGACGTCAAGTTGGCCACGCCCACCCAGCCACATGACCATCTAGCTACGCCCACCCAGCCGGTCATTAGGCAGATCATATTAGTGGTCCGCGGGATTTAAAATTATGAATTTAGCGGTCCCTCAAGTCAGAAAGGTTGGTGAACCCTGATCTAATGGGATCCTGGAAATCTGCCTTCTCTTTGCAGCAGCACCTGCCCTCTGAAACAAGGGTCCTCACAAAATCCAGATGGCCCTGATTCTAATGGCCCCATTATTGTATGAGGGGCTAATTCCAGCTGCGTAAGACCAAGCTTAAGAACTAGCCCATACAACAATTGAGAAGACAGCAACAGACAGCAAATGCCATCTCTACAAAGAAGTGGAGAAATGGTGGACACCTAGTTATCTGCTGCAAGGGGACTGCACAGTCTGACTACAAATCGCACGACAAACTAGCTACAATTGTAATGGTTTGGGGGAGGGAGAGGCTCTTTCTCAAGAAGCCAAAAGATGAAATCAGCTTTGAATCCTTGATATGCCAAAAGAGCCCCTCCCTTCTGCAACCAGCGCCAGATTCCATCACAACAATGGCGCATTAGAATATCTGCAAGAAATACCATTGGCCTGCCAGCAAAAACCTGGTACAACCACAAAATAGGCAAAGTAATAGCTAATGATGAAGCTAAAGTGCTCTGGGGTTCCATAATTCAAACAGACAAGCGCCTGCCACGTAACATCCCAGATGTAACAGTTATTGATAAGAGAGACAAAAAAAAAAAGGTCTGGATAGTGGGTCTGGCAGTACCTGGAGACAGCAGGGTAGAAGCGAAACTAGAGAAAATTACAAAACACAAAAACTTGCAAATGGAAGTAGAACAATTGTGGCAAAAGAAAGCAAAGATAGAATCCATGTCTCTTAAGTAGTCATTTCCTTTTCTGTAAGAGAAATTTTATTGAATAGTTGATCTTGGCGCCTTCAGGTAATATACAGGTATTTTATACATTAACAAAAATAATAGAAAAGATGTGTCATGCAAGAAAATAACCATCAGCAAATTAAATAACATCGTAAGTATTACATTTAGCTTAAAACAACACGCTATGAGATGTAGTAAAACGTGTGTGTGTGTGTGCGCGCGCACACGCATGAGTATTTCACAAATCCTCCTGCAGGTCTGAAGAGGCCTATGCTGCATGAGATTAAAAAGAATAAAAAATGCTTACCCTGCTAAAATGAAGTTGATGGGGAATATGATAATAGTGAGCAAGTACGCCAAGAATGTAAATGCCGAAGGAGGAGAGGAACTGCTTAGAATGGCAAAAGGAGAGAAGAACAAGGAAAGAATGCTCATAAGACATCGACCAAGTGTGAGGTCTAGTAGTTTATAGCAAGACTGCATAAAAAGGGAATCAACAGTTCCTGAGAGAATGACAAATACCTTGCATGTCTCAGAGGTTTGGGGGGCCAACCTCTCATGTTCTTAAGGATAAAAAATAAATAATAAAGCTATAATATTCGGAACAGTTTTCTCCAAGTCAAAAACAGAAGCCATGGGGAGGCGGGGGAGAGGAAGCTAAATAAGTCAGGAGTCTTTGGAGCACAATAGCAATTAAAAGAAAAAAGCTAGCTCAATGAAATTGTTGACCAGTTTAAGCAGACTGGTTTTCTGGCCAAATCGGTTTCTTTGCCTAGGGCTATTTCACAGGATTGTGGAAGGGATTAAAATGGCACAAAGTCCATGCAAATTTTGGGCACCAGGTCAAGAGAAAGTATAAAGCAATCTGTAGCATGGACATTAGGACATCCTTCCAATTCCATTCCTACTTTTGATTTACAGTGGCTTACCTTGACAGGAAAGGCATAATCTTTTTCACATGCAAGTCATAAACATATACTGCCAAAACCAATTAATAAATTTAAATAGAGAAAAGTTAGCACACTAATTCCCTGTTACCTAGAAGTTTGGTATCAAGAGTTGGCCAAATAATGATATAAACTTGATGAAAAGAAGGTGAGTTTGAATTTCACTGTTGTCAGTGGCTGTGCAATCTACCCTTCCTCAACTTAAGTCTTTCAAATACACAAGACATCCTACTATTGTTAGCTAGCATAGCTCTGTGTAGTCCACACACCGGAGGTTCAGGAAGTCTATAACGATGGTTAATTAAGGGATTACTCAATGAATACATTAAAGCATTCTTGGTCACTGTGCAGTTATGCTAAAATGAAACTGAGCCATCTGCGGCAATGATCTAATTCTAACCAAACTTCATGATCAGATATAAAAGGCTGCTGTTATCTACAATCTCTCTGAACTGTGCCACATCCCCAATATACCTGAAATAGGAAAACAATGACCTGCTCATGTTTTTCAGAAATGAGGTTACAGAACCCAACTGAAAGTATTTCACAAAATCCATCAAATCAGAATGGTTCATCACAATTAAATACTGTATCCACCCAAAAGCAAACAGGACTTCGTAACTAGGGCAGAGAAAAAGCAAGCAAACAACAAGCCCTTTAATTAAAAAGTTGTGTGACAAAGAATGAGAAATGCTCTGGACACAGCACTAGAGAAAAACCAAACACGGCACTGTGTTCCCTACCTTAAATACAACAACTTCTATCCTTCAAAAATAAATCTGGCTTTCTCTACCTGGCACCTTACTAACGATACCAAGCTAAGAACATCTACAAAAGGCCTGACCAAGATTAGACTTAAATTTTTATTTAGAGTAGCACTAAATTATTCTGGCAGTGTACAATCTTCGGGTGAACAAAGGTCACACGTAACATTTGAGGAGGAAGTGAGAGTGATTAGGTGATTGTGAGCGAGTTTTATTTTTATATACATGTAGTCCTTGAATTACATCCATACATGATCCTGGAATTATGGTAATAAGTTGTGACAGTCATTAAAAGGATCACTGCATGACCGTACCTGATTTTACGATCTTTTTTGCAGCGGTCATTAAACAAACCTGTTTTACTCAATGGGTGAGGGGTTTTTTTTGCCCAAAACCAGAAATAAATGCTGAAAACTGGCAAAAAAAAAAATGCACTAAAGATTGTAGTCACATGAATGCAGAATGCTGCAAATGGCCCTAAATGCGAGCTGATTGCCAAGCGGCCAAAATGTGATCACATGACTCAATGGTCATGGTCATAGGTAGCACACCGGTCAGAATTCTGGAACTGGGTCATAAATAGTTTTTGGAAGGTCTGTTAGAACTCATTAAGTGAAGACTACCTGTACATATAAATTTCATTAAAAGATTTTTAAAAAAATATAAAAATTAACCAAAAACTAATATAAAAAATGAGAAGAAAGTTAAAGAGAGAAAAATAGACAAAAGTACAAAAAGATAAAAAGAAATAGAAAAAGAAACGTCTGATTTTCTTTGCCGCAAATACAAGTACAATTACAACATTCTCTCATATTCTATGGCTACAAAAAGGAAAGATCTTTTTTTTCTTATTAACTATTTTTTTTAATCATCCAAACCACAGTTCTTTTTTTTCTGATTTATGTCTATAAGGGTTTTCAGGCAGCAATAAAATAGTAGGGCTGAGTTTTGGAACATTTCACCCTTAATTAAGCGATACATCTATTTATCCAGCGTTTCATCCTAGTCATGCCCACAGGAACATTAAGGAACATCAGGCAACCTGAAAAAGGATACCTGAGGACTGCAAGCAACTTTAGAGGTTTGGTGCATCTGGCTCCCCTGACCTGGATTCAAATTTCCAGCTTCAAAGCTTCATGTACACAAGCTAGTTACTTTGCTCTCTCTTGCAAGACCTAGCACATTTTTCAACACTAGTTGTGGTTTAAACTTGGAAGAAACTCTATACATGAAATATTATTATTCAAGGATACTAAATCGACTTGAACTGTTAGGGATTTTGAGTGTATTTATAAAAGAGTTTCATGTAAACTTCTTTTAACATTAGAAAACAAAGTTAAAAATATTTTTTTACCCCACTTCACTGCAGATATAAACATCCTTATGCAAAACAGTATAATTTGCATAGGAAAAATAAGCTCCTTTCCCCCCCGAAAAACTATAATCATGAATGGCCATCTTTGCTGCATTGGACCAGACTACTACATGGTCATTCCAATTTGCAAATTCAGATCTGGAACCATCACTGTAAGATGTACCAACCAAAGTAATGTTACACATACATATTGCAAAAGGATAAGATAGTTGTGGGTATGAGAAAGACAACTTTTGTCGTACATTTAAAAAAAAAACAATGTCCCCTGATAAGTTTTTCTAATAGGTTGTTAATATTGATTGTTTCCAATTCTGCTCAGATGTAAATTAAATCAATTTTTAAATCAATGTAAATCAAATAAAGGAACTTTTTAAAAGAAATTAGCCATTCACTTAGATTGCCTCTCCTTTATACAAATTAGATACACCTCAACTTACACCCATTTGTTAAGCAACTGCTCCAAGTTATGAGGGCCCTGAAAATAACTAGTCTTCATATTTATGAAGGTGACAGTATCCCATCATGGTTAAATAATCACGATCCAGGCAGTTAGCAACCAGCTTGCGCTTAGGACAGCATCCTGCAATCATGTGATCGCCATTTGCAATCTTCCAAGCCTGCTTCCAATAAACAAAGTCAGTGAGGAAGCTAACAGGGTAGGTCACAGTCAAATGGTGTCCTGCTTAACGACTGCACCACTTAATGATGAATTTTCCACTCCAACTGTGGTTGCAATTTGAGGACTGCCTGTATACACAGGTGATTATGTAAGAACATCTTATAAACAGTCCCATCCAATTTACACATCACAAAATAAACAAATCTGCAGAATATACACAAAGGTTCACTTTTCTGAATTCGACACTTCTATAAAAATTGTCCCAGCTTCGTTTCCCTCCTCGCAGCTTCTCACCTCCCTTTGTAGCCCACGTGGGCTAGAAGCTGCAGGGGAAATGAAGCTGGGAGAATTTTGTCTGCAGGCTAGTCTTTCTTCCTTTTTTCCACCTGGACTAGAAAGGGAGGATGGAAGTTGTGAGGGGGAAAATGAAGCTGGGGCAAAACTCACGCAGCTTCTAGCCCACCTGAACTAGAAAGGAAGACACTGCAGAAGAAGAGCAAATGTTTCATCCCTGGGCTGCAAAGCTAGGCCGTTCTCATAATGGACTCAACAGGTGGATAAAAATATCAAATCCAGTCTAAACATCTGGCTGACCCTGTGACAAACTATAGTAATAAAAAACCGAAGGGAACAATGTTCAGCTCAATTTTGACTTAGGTTTTGGTGTTGGCACTTTGAGAAAACAGCAAGAAAACCCGTCTACTGTGTGGAATACAAAACACCAGAGAAAATCTTTTCTGACCAGCAGCAAAGTGTAACCGAAGAGATTCTAATGTAATAATATATATTAGACATCATTCATTAAACTTGCCTTACTTGTTTTTAAAGCATAACTGTACAGAAATTAAGAAAAGATCATGCAAACAGGCAAACGTGTATTAGATTCTGCCAACCATTGGTTGAGATTTTTGTATAACTACTCTCCACCAAAATACATCATTCCTTACTCAAGTTACTTGCATAAATCATATCCATGCAATTCTTTTGGTTTAAATAAATGCTGACCAACTCTAATGCCTAGATTGTTTTCGTAGAAATAGTTAATGGAGAAGACAAGAATAGATTGAGTGACGGGGCTCTTGCCATAATGAGTTTTCTATTAAAAGAATAAATAGCCTCAAACTCCTGTATTTCCAATTTCACAGTAATCAGAACTCCCAATTCTTATACATGCTAAGTTTTAAAATTATATCATACTAGGCCAAGAGTTGGCAATCACTGAGCCATCATTCACTCATTTGGATTATTTTTTGTGGATAAAGTTGAAAGGATGTATTTTGACTATTTGTATATTATTTTAGAATATTTGTAGATCTTGAACATGTGCACAAGATGTCTGTAGAGGTAAAAACTATAGTTGCTTAATGGGCCCATGCTACTGCTGGGATCATACTTGAGGAAAATATTCAGTGCCTCCTTTTAGGGGAATATCCCCTTTCAGCCAAAGGAGGGTGATTTAAAGGTTGTCTATTTACCGAGAGTTCTGTACAATTGTATCACTCTTAAAAATTCAATTTCTGGGAAAAGAAATCCAAACATATGGTTGATGTTCTGGACACATTTCAATTACAGTTTTTGGCCAATTTGGTGATGATCTGCAGTGAAACTGGAAAGTGGTGAATGCAGTTCTGCTGGAGCTTTTGGACCTCATAGTTGCTTTCAGAATTATCAACAAGACACCCTTCTAGATTATCTGATGGAACTGAGCCTTATAGGCCAGCTTTTGCTATAATTCCAGCCTTTCATGCAAAGGAATACCCAGAACGTGGTGGTTGGGAACTTCTATTTAATATTAAAGTTTTGATCTAAAATATCCCATAGATTCCCTTGTGTTCTCCCTGTGTAACATCTACATAAAATTGCGGAGGAGCAGAGTAGCAGGGTGTTATCCAGACTGATGAACCCAGTTTTGGTGTTTATTAGCATTCAGATATTTTAGATACCTTTGAGTCTCGCTTAAGTCTGATAATGGATTGGATGAAGGAGAACAAGGTGAAACCTATGTAATATTAACGTGTTACTGATAAATAGGTAACTTAACTCAGTGGCTGTTTTGTACAGGGTTGTACTCCTCCAGAAAGAGAAGTTCCATGGTTTGTTGAGTGTTCCTTAATCCTCAGATTTACTGAATTCAAAAAGGGCAACTATGGCAAGATTTTTTTGGAATTGTTAAAAAATGATAGATGGTTTGAATATTGTTGGGGTAGAAAGATGGACCATAAATCAAACGTTTCACAAACTATAATGGCTAGTTTTAACACGCTAAATCAAAAACAAGTAAGATACATTAAAGTTTAGCAGAGTTGACACTGCATCTTAACCAGCAGTCGTCCACAGCTGAAAATCAAAAACTTAAAACTAATCCTTGTTTGTAAGCTATCACAGATCATTGCCTCTTTGGATGAAACTCAAAGGCTCTGTTTCAACACGAGGGATCAAGCATCGCTATGCAGAGTTTTGTGTTTATTTCACAAAAATTCAGCTGCCACAAATTCCAAGGTTTTTTCTTTTCTTTTAGCATTTGTCCTACTTGTTGAGGAGTCTGCTGGAATGCTTCTGTGCTTGCCTATTTCACAGAGCAAAGGCATCAAAGCATGATGCAATGAGAGGTTAGTTCTTCAGCAGGCTAATCAGCGAACTTGATGCTGTTTGGGAGCTGAGAAACAGAGACTGGCCCAAGGTCACCCAGCTGTCTTCTATGCCTAAGGGAGAACCAGAACCTTGGTCTCCCTACCGCTAGTCCAGCACTTAATTCCAGCACTTAACCACCATAATTGCAGCGTATTGGCACTCATTCTCAAGAAAAATGCAGCTGCTTTATATTTTTGCAGAAATGGATAATATTTCTATCATGTGTAATCCACAGCAACTCTTTGGAACAGAATTGGAAGCACTGACCTGTTCTTTCTTCAACTGCCATGCCTTGGGAGGGAGACTGAGACTCAAACCTCATTAACATATTAAATTACTTAGCATTATATTTGAATATCTCCATAGGAAACCACTATGGGTGACATTCTTATATACGTCTATGCAAACTATTGTTTGTTGCCATTTATTAACTAATAATTCATTTGGGTTAAATGTTAAGGAATGCACGCCTGTAACACAGACTTTGCTGTAGAGGACATATTGTCTCCCACAGATACCACCAAAGCACAGGTCTGTTTAGGGGTAAAGAAAGATCACCTGACTGTTTTGCCTACAAGAGTCATTAGAAGAATGTTCCTGTGTAAGCACTGAGTGAGAACTCACTAAAACTGAATAAAAATGACACTGTCAAAAGGAAGAAAGAAATGTCAGCAATAGCAAGGGATATACCTCGCCTACTCTAGCTAGTGAGATAAAATTCAACATTATTAAATATGTTTTTAAAATAAACCATCTCTCCCTCTGGACTGTAGCCAAGGCTTGGTAATCAACTCCACCCACAATAAAAACAGGGAGAACAGAAAACCAAAAGGAGGAAAATCTAACCAGGAATTATGCCATTCTTATGGAACTGGGACTCCACACAGACCTCAAGACGGAAAATCATTTTCACGTGCCCATTTCCTTCTCCTCCTCCTCCTCTCTAAGGAATTATTCTGAACCAGGAGTGGGAAGGGTGGTCAGAAGGGTAAGAGAAGAGGAAAAGGAGTGGTGTCTCCAGGAAGGATAGGAAGGGCTGCAGGATGTTAATGAGGCAGTAGGAAGCACGGAGCAAAACTCAGGGTCATGGCTTTCCCCTAATATGGTTGTGAAATCACTTGAAGCTTTCATTCTTCATGCAGCCAGCATAAATAACCAAATGCTGTCAACACACTCCCTCATTATGCCAGCCGTCTCTCACAGACTTCAGGACATTAAAAATATTCCTAGATCACTGCTATGCCCTCAAACATCTATGCAGAGGCATTTCATGGCCAGTATAAACTAAAAGCTAAAAGAGCTGAGATTCCCCATTTATTTTCACCTCTTCTATAACAGGCTCTTTCACCTCACAATCTGACAAGGAGGAGGCCTCACATCAGCCACCATGATCGCCTGGCAAATCTGTTTCCTGCCAATCGGCCTGGGAAGGTAAGATTTTTGTTTTGCCACTTGTTGCTGCATTCAGTTTGTTCAATCTCACGTTAGGTAATTCTGCTCCAGGGTCCTAAGGCATTGGAGAAAGGTCCATAATGCACATTTACAAAAAGCAGACAAAGCTTTCAATTGTTTCAGCATTAGTCCTCCTATACCCCATCCCTTTCCACAACCCACCCCATCACCCTTTCAGGAACAATCTCCTCTCCTGGTTCCTTATTTTCTTAAGCATGATAAGAAACACCGTCATTGCCAACTATTTCAGAAATTCCACAAAATGTTGGATGCTACTCTGCTCTGTAAAGATGCAAAATGAAATGTTGAAAATTTTTCAGTAAACAGGAAACCACACATTGTTTATTTATATTGCAATATATTTTATAATGTCCAATTCACAGGCTAAGGAGAAGAAACAGATCCAGAGAATATGTCTGCTTGGTTAAGTTTCCCCCCCCCCCAAGTTTTCCACAAAGTAAGCCTAACAACTCATCTGCAACAACTATTAAAAAAAATGCTTTCCAAATCAACATGATGTTCATCTCAAAGCTGTTTCATGCTATGATTACAACACACCCACTCCCAGGAGGTCAAAATGGGAAAGAGAAGAAGTTAAAGAAAAGAGATTGTATAAAGCCAAATTTTTAGGCCTGCCTAGGAAGGATGGTAGTAGGTTCTGGGGCAGGCAAAAAAGCTATTTTCCCACCCAGAAGCAGCGGATCTTCCTAGTTATAAACTACGGATACGGATATTCTATGAACACAATACTTTCATGGGAAATACTTTTCCTGCCGGAATAAGCGTTCAACATGTTTTTAATAGACTTTTCTACAGAATTCGTTATTCGACCAAAGAATTCTGTGTCGCCGAGAAAGTTTGCATGGCTCTTTTTCAGTAAAAATTATAAACTTATGAAGCCAGTTGCTTGTTCTGCCCATATATTTTTTTTCCTCCCTGCGGGAAGGGAAAAGAGAGAACCGGCGTCCGCCGCTTTCAGCAAAAGCGGGATCGGAGGGATCTCTCGCCTCCGTTTTCCCTCCCCAAAGCCGCCGGCGCAAAATCTCCCCAAGTCATCCCGGCGCGCGCGCTCGTGTGTGCAAACGCGTGACCTCTCCCCAAAAAGAGGGGGGGGAGAGGCCGTGGAGGCGGCGGCGGCAGGGCTAAAAAGCGGGGGAAGTTCAGATATCAGCCCACCTTTAGAGGAGGAAAAGCGAGGAAAAGCCCCGCGAGAATCGACCTCTCGAAGCCGAAAGGTAGCGGATTGCCCGACCGCTCCACTTGACCGGACACGCCCTCCCCTCCATAGACAAGCCTAGGCAGACGGGATCCGCGGTGACAAAAAACCGCCAGGACCGACCCTTACCGTCATGTTGCCGTCTAAAGCGGACGGCTGTCAAGTCTCCCCGGGGAGGTTTTAGTTATCAGCCGCCCCAAGCGATGCTAAAGCCACCGCCGACCGCAGCGGCATCAATGGCCATTTCTCGCCTTCCGCTCGCTCCGCTCCGAACTCGCCTCGCTTCTCCGATCCGCCCAGGAGAAACTTTTTTTTTCCTTTTTCCTCAAAACTTCCTGGGAGGCTCTTCCCCGCCAATAGGATCGTATCGAATTGCAACGTTCGTGACGCACTATCACCAAGCAGCCAATGAGGAAGCAAAGAACGAAGCTGGGGCGGAGCCCAGCTGCCCCGAGGCAAGAGTAACCAATGGGGGAGGCGGGCGCGAGAGACTAAAGCGGCGAGGGAGAGCAGGCAGAGTTCGACGAGAGGCGCCGCGCGGTCCCTTCCCAGACGGGGACCGTGCGCTCGGCAGTGCCTGTCAACCCCAGCAAAGGAGAGATTGGCTGATGAAAGCCAAGTAAAAAAGAGCGCTCAGGCGGGTCTTACGGAAAGCCTTGAGGCGCGAATGCCGAATTACAATCCGACGCAGAGGCTTGCAGACCAGAAGATTAGAATACCAGGCGCTTCCTTCTTTTTACCATCCCTCCAGATTCCCGCGCGTACTTCCTCCCCCCCTGCCTTTCTCTAATCCAGAGAATTATTGGGAAGGAAGGAGGAGGCGTCTGAAGAACACTAATACTTTTAAGTGAAGGAAACCCAATTAGATCAAGCATTGTGCCAATTACATTTCCTAAATCAAAACAGGGAATGACAGCTTCAAGACCAAAAGCAGTTTTAAGTGTCAACCTTTTAAAAACAATCTGACTGCATTTCATTTCTTTTACCTTCATAATTCTCAGCTCCCTATTTATGCCTCTTGTCCCAGATTAGAATACCTCTTTATAATCAAGTGAGCTGTTTCCTGTTTCCATTCACAAAAGCTTGGGACCAAAAAACCAAATGATCTTTAAAATGCCAAGGTAATGATAGCTGCTTATGGTACCTCAACAAATCGAGATGACTATGTCTCTGGAAAGGTAAACACCCAATATCCATACCTTCTACCCCAATAAAGGTTAAAACATTTGCTGGCAATTTACAAGGTTCACAATATCTAAAGATAAGAGGAATAGTTGGGCTGACAAAACTATTAAATTGTTTATAAATAAGGAATAAATACAACATTCTAAGCTAAATTTAGGTTTCCTCACTCCCTGCACCAGGAGCCTATTTTCCATAGTTCCTGTATGCAGTAGCGTATTTTGGCCCTTAATGTGACTGATGAAAATACAAGTAGCCCTCAATGTATGACCAAAATTGGGATCAGAATTTTCATTGCTAAGCAAGATGGTTTTTAACAAAATTGCACCCAATTTTATGACCTTTTTTGCCATGGTGGTGAAGGAATTAAGTGAATCATATGGTTAAGCAAATCTGGCTTCCCCCATTTTCTTTGCCTGTCAGAAGCCAGCTGGGAAGGTCTCAAAAGGCAATCACATGCCCCCAGGATGCTGCAACCATTGTAAATGTGAGGACAGGTAATAAGTCATTTTTTTTCAGTGCCGTAATAACTTAGGACGATTGCTAAACAAATGGTTGTAAGTCAAGTGCTATCTGTATTCAAGTTTCACAAAGACTGTGGACACATAGCCCCACCTTGAATTTCCTTAGGGAAACTGCCTCAAAGATGGCCTTTCCACATAGTTGAACTGAACTGCAATCTATCCAGCTTTGAGTCAGGGGAACTAGGCTAGCATAAATTTGCTCTCCCTGCTGCTGATCCCTATCCTGATTCTATTCCAGGGCATAGTAGTCTTTTTGTTGGTCTGGCAACACTGACAAAGCCTAGAGATTTCAGATATCTTGAGGCTGCCTGTGGTTAATGCCAGAATGAGGGGGAAAATATTACTTCACTAATAGTAATTACTTTCCTTAATAGTAATTAAGGAAAACTTAGGACTTATGCATGGACTGAGGAGGAGATGAAGGCAATGCTATGTTTAGGCCATATATAGATGCCAAGGGTAGAAAGGCTCCAATGATCAAAAGACTGAATAAAAGCATGAAAACACCACAGGAAACTGTCAGTTAACATTGAACACACTTTTTTCAAAATGAACTTCTCTTTTATCATTAAAAATAATGTTACAAATTTTCTGGTTAAGGAAGGATTGCATTTATATATCTATATGGCTAGGCAATTAAAGCATAGAGCAAATTTAATAATATAAATACATTCCACAGAGTAATCTGAATTACAGGTAAGTCCTCAACTTATGACCACAATTGAGCCCAAAATTTATGTTGCTAAGTGAGAAATTTGTTAAGTGAGCTTTAACCTATTTTACAACTTTTCTTGCCACATTTGTTAAGTGAATCACTGCAGTTGTTAAATTAGTAACCCAGTTGTTAAGTGAATCTGGCTTCCCCATTGCCTTTGCTTATCAGAATGTGGCAAAAGATGGTCACATGACCCCAGGACACTGCAACCGTCATAAATATGAGTCAGTTGTCAAGCATCTGAACATAAATCACATGAACATGGGGATACTGCAATAGCATGAACCGTGAAAAATGGTCATAAGTCACTTTTTTCAGTGCCATTGTAACTTTGAACGGTCACTAAGTGAATTGTTGTAAGTCAAGAATTACCTGTACTGTTCGTTGTTTTTTCTTAAATAGAGTTCTGTCAGGCACCAAATTAAAAGCTTATTGCTTCAGAAAATACACACTTCCTTTCACATTTTACTAGCACTAGCTGAATTTGTAATGACATGATCTCTGGAAAAGCCCTAAGAAATATGTAACATTACCATCAATGCTTCATTCAACTAGGACACAATAGGCCCTAACTCTGCTTTCCGGGAACTCAAATGACTCTGTAACCTAAAAACCTCTTAAATATAAAAAGGAAAAATCAATCATTTTCAAGCACGCACAGTTGGAAACAAAAGTACTTGTTTACTGTACAGCCCAGCAGCTGAAAACACTTGTTTCATTTGAGAAAATCTACCAGTGCCCACTGGAAAGAACAAACTATTTGATGAGAAGGTTCACTGCTAGCAAGAGAAATGCAGGAGGATGGGAAGAGAACACTATGCCAATGATAGCCATAGAGAAAACAACCCCAGCACACCATCTCCTAAACAGGGTGCTAAGCAGCTGCTTCTGTTTCCCACCTGTCAACCTTGCTCAGTATTACACCTGTTGTAGCAAATTACTAAATTGCTTCCATCTTCAGTTAAAATTACATGGCTGTACTTAAGAAATTGCCAGTTAAAATTACATGGCTGTACTTAAGAAATTGCCAGCTTTCACTGTTGGGTATTTGTAGGTTGTCCATTTATTTCCTAGAACGAACAGAAATTATTGGCAAAGGTACTTCAACATTTTCTATTCACAAAATACAATTTCTTCATTTTGAACATTCAGATTGAGATGCAATTATACAAGGATGAATTGCTTTATGAACAAAAGAGATGAATCTACTACTTTATCTACATTGCCCAACTTATTTGTAAGTATGTACTATTTATTAAAATATGCCAGTGGAACCTGAAAAACCAAGAGTTTTCTTGGATAGCCATGGAACATGACATCCAGAGCAGCTCTCTACCAGTTATACCAATCCCTCCCTCCACCCATTCCCCTCTCAGAAATCATGCAAATCAGAATAGTTAAATGTAGAAAATCTTCATAGTTGATATCTGTAAAAATGTAAACAGAGACCTATTTTACTGCAAAAATAATTAACTTGATAATGGATTTTGTCTTTTAAAAATTAAATAAATTGTATATTTGCGAACTCCTCTCAAATATGTATCTCTCTTGTATTACAGAATATAATCTATTTCCACTCCAGAAATATTTGCATATAGCTTTAGGTCATTTCAGTGTCATCACTTCTAAATAGGGATTAATGGTTCTTTCAGGCTATTTACTTTGCTGCTGCCTCCCTTAAGGGTGTAACATGCTTAACAGTAGAGGCAGTGTCTGGAAGAGCAGATATACAGGTGCTAAGCTGACCTAAAGCACGAAGGCAGATTCATATCATTCAGTTGCAGCTGCAATTCGAGCAGAGGCTTGCTCTAAAGGGATTTTTTTTGGGGGGGAGGGGTGAAGGCATTGATGCAATGTGTACAGAAGAGGCCAGCTGGCCAGCCATCTCCACCTGAACAATAAATAATAGTCCCCAATGTTGTCTACATGCCCCTGCTGTTCATGCACTACTTTTAAAATCAGGTTTTCCAAGTTCAGATTCAACACTGCACTGTTCCTGGACCCATAAATTCAGGCCAATTGGCAGGGGGGACCCTTCTCAGTCTTACACCCAAATATTAGTGGGACTGGAATTCTTTAATTTTAAAGGATGATCTAGTATTTTTCAATTCCGTGCATTTCATTTACTTGCAGCCTATGACCATTTATTTGAAAACATTTGAAATTTTCTGTGGGCTTGCATCAGTAGTATATTTCCCATGGTGAGATACAATAAGTCTTCATGTCAAGCTCCAACTCCTGATGATTTCATAGGTACGTCCATGTTTTCTTGATTACAATCCAGAAATGGCTTGCCATTGTATTTTTACAAACTTTTAAAGCTAGTCAGTTTAACTTCTGGCCCTACCATTTCTTAGTGGTCTCTAACTCTGTTTGGTTTCAGAGATCAGTCAGGCTTGGCTGATCTCAGTACCACCAGCCCCCTAAGAGGAGGAAGAGTTGCTTAGGGACACAGTATCAGCTTTAAAAGCAGTAAGGCACACAGCCATTGACACCTCCTGCAAAAAGCATCTAGTGAAAAAAGATGGGAAACTCCTTCTCATCAGAATAATATTTAACTAAATAGAGCAGCAGACTGATCAGATATAAGGCAGTTGCCTGTATTCCTATGAGAACACACAAACCTGCTCTTCAGATTCTTATAATTATAGTATTTGTCCAGGATATATTAACAGGCACCTGAAATCCTAAATTTGCACCAACTATGCCCAGAAGAATTGTTAATTATTCTTTCCAAAGAAAAGTATAAGGCTTTTTTGAGGTGCCAATAGTAGGCAATGCTGAACAGCTAAATGAAGAGTAGACAACCTGTGGCCATGCAGATATTCAGGACTTCATTTCCAATAGTCCCTTCATTTTGACCATGCTGACTGGAATTGAAGAAATCCCAAACTTAGAAGGACATCAAGTTGCATATACTTGAGCCAAAGGATATAAAGTTGTACTGTACCTTATGTTTCTTACTGGAGTCCAGATAAAGGATTTGACTTCTAGAGGAAGAAGCACTTGTTGCAATATGCCCTTTGCCTTGCTGCTTCTACAAAGGAAAGTGCAGAAAGAAAAGTATATTTTAGGAAAATCGCCATAATGAAAAAAGCCTCAAAAAGCAAAAATTACTTCTGTTCAGAAGCCAATGCATATCTTTGTCAAGGATTTTTAAATTAAATAAGCATAGCTATATGTCTTTGTAAAACAGCAATTCTAAACTATTTTAGTGCTTTACACAATATCAGTGTAAATATGTTATTTTACATCACACTGAAAACTTTTATATTCTATGTAGTTCTGATTGCTTACAACAGCCCTCCTCTAATAACTTTCCAACAGTTCAGATTTGTTCTACTGAATGAGTAAGCCTTCATCTACGGTATATTAATACTGCATATGCAGCAACCATTGGTGGACATTTGGCTAGTTAAATAAACCATGGTTTTTAAAATCCTGAAAATTGACATTAGGGCCATGAAACCACCCACCCACCAAGGTGTAATAGCTGCATTTTATATAATTCCACTCCTTGACTCATACAATAGTGCAAATGACATATTTTACAAGGGGACACACACACATTGCATTTACATACTTAAAAATGAGACATATCAATGTTGCTTCAGGAGACAGAAAACAGGATTCTTCTCTGAAGCATGCCTGCTTGTCAATCCTGCATTTTGAGGACTAGGCAGAAAATAGAAACAAGAAGAAAATACGGGACAACATGAAAGCAATTTCAGGCAGTGTTTTTATCTTTTCCTTACCAGATAGAAAACTCTTTCCTTATTATTTCCCAGATGCTTCTCTGCTGTTGAGGGATTGGGACACCTCTGCCAGTTTATCCATTCATCCTCTGTCCATTTTACTGGAGTTCCTTGGTTTTTCCTGTTATCCTCCAACTGTTGTTGCTCTGGCTTGGCAGAATGGAAGCACTCCCCTTGGCTTACCCATTCTTTTTCCAAGGATGGCATTGGATGTACATGGCTCTGGGAGCTTTCTTGGATTTTTGGGACAGTCTCTGGTTTGATGGAATGTGCAAGAGCTTCTTGGACCATCCCTTTCTGTCCAAAAACTGTAGGGTCTGTGGGGCTAAAGGATGCGCAACAACCCTTCAAGTCATTCTCTTTCTTAGGAGTGAAAGCAATTGAATGGTCTCTTTTGCTCAGCCCATCACTACTGGCACTGGCCCTTAAACTCCTGGCTTCCCTTCGACTTTTCCAGTTATTCTCTGGGCGCTGCTGTGAAGCAGCACAGCATCTTGCCTGCTCAAGGCATATTTGGCTACTTTCCATCAAACTCCCAGGACTTGGAGAATGTCTGAGCTCTCTCAAGCTGTTCCAGTTGTCTTCCTTGCATCTCCCTGGGCTGCAAGAGTTTCTGGTATCTCTTTTGCTTCTACTAGCAGATATTCCAGGACTAGAGCTATTCACAGCTGCACTAGGACATTTCAAACCGATTCCCATTTGTTTCCTAGGATTAAAAGAATACTTTTTCACTTCTTGGCCTCCGCACTGATCATGCCCAAGCCTTGAGCAAACCAATGGCTGTCCCTCTTTCCCTCTAGCTGCTATTCCACTTCTTGAGCCAACAGCAGAAACAACATCTTGGGAGTCTCTTATGTCCTTTCTTGGCTGGTCAACTGTACCTATAAGGAGCAAAGGTTTTCCTCGTGCCTTCCGGTCACTTTCTTTATACCTGTCTAGTTGCCTTGTGATCCTTGCTTGATTCTTGTCCAAAATCTTTGAAGAGTTAGCAGTATGCAAGGTACTTGGACTGCTTTTCCATCTAGTGTCTGTGCCATTCTTCCCAGGGCTCTTGTGATGCAAGATCTCCGCTCGCCTCTTTTTATCATTATCCGCTTGCCTCCCATGACTCGTAGGACAAAGGGCAGCCCTCTCTGCACCGGAACTCAGACGGGACACAAGCTCCTCCAATTTCCTTCCTTCTCTCTCCATCTTCTGAGAGGTTGAAGTTGCTGAGTACAGAGGCATCCCTCTACTTTGAATTTCTCTCTCTGATTGCTGATTTGGGTTCTTTAAGTGCAAGGATTCACCATGGCTCTGGCTACTTGTCTTGAGTTGCTGTTCTGCTCTTCCTATGCAAAGAGATTCTCTTTTCCTGGGCTGTTCTGGCTCCTGTGGAAATCTTTTCTTTACCTGTAGCAGAGAAGGGAAGAGAACAAATCATGCAAGTCCCATCAAGGTACCCATTCCGAACAGTTAAACTTAATGAATTATCTTGGAAATTAGAAATCCATTAAGAAAAGCATTTCTCATGCTGAAATTTATAACTTGAAAAATTCTATTTCCTACAGTGGCTGGTTTCCTCACATTCCTTTTTATTTTTCAGTAGTAAAACATCTCTCTCACTATAAGCCAACATAGTTTATTAAATAAAACACAAACCCTATAAAGCTTGTTCTCATTAGCAGGGGCCGAAATAGCTGCTTCATTCCACTTAATGGGATAGTAAAGTCATCCTTATTCAAATAAACCTGCTTGAATTTACCAAGATTCTTTGCTGACACTGAATTAAGCCTTTGTGTATCCTCCACTGCCTTATAGTCCCAAGCAGAAATATTTAATTAAGGCAGTATTTTTAAAAAGATATGTATATTCTATGTTGCAAAAGAAGTGCTGTCATTTCTTTTAGAACACGAAATTGAAGGTTCTTTAGATATTGTAAAGGGTAAAGGTAAAGGTTCCCTTGCACATACGTGCTAGTCATTCCCGACACTAAGGGGGCGGTGCTCATCTCCGTTTCAAAGCCGAAGAGCCAGCGCTGTCCAAAGACGTCTCCGTGGTCATGTGGCCGGNNNNGAGTTCCAAGATTTAAGCAGACGGATATTGCATATGCAGAAAAATATTCTACTCTAAAGCTCAGTAGCTCAAGACCAGTCTTTCCCAATCTAACATCCTCCAGATTGGTTGGGCTTGCAATTCCCATAATTCCCCTTGCATACTGATTAGGAATTCTGGGGATTATAATGTCAGCACATCTGGAAACCAGTAATGTAGGTCAAAGAAAATGATTAAGCATTAATTTGGTGGAGTTAAGAAAATCAATGATTACTCATCGGATACTTTTCTAAGTCTTCTGAGATTTTCTTTGACCTTTTCCACATGCTTACAAGTCTGCTTTGTAGTCCAGGATGCTAAAAACCACAGTATGTTCTATGTATATTGCAAGGACTTTTAAAAAAGTAAATCCAAAATACTGAAGAGGCTAAATTCTTCACCAGTAAGGAATTTGCAAAATATATAGAACATTCTCAATAGTCCAGAAAAGTTCACATAGTGCAATCAAAAAATCAATATCAGATTAACTGGTCAAGCAGGTTATTCTGAGCTTCTGACCTCTGACCCTCCCATGCCCTTGCTGCCCCCAGCGATTACTTTCAGTATATTTAAAACAAACAACAGCAGATTATTTTGTAAAGATAAAGTAGATGCCTATATCGTGTTGGTTCATACATAGTGGCTATTTTTCAGACCTCATGTTCACATCTATTATTATAAGAACAGACATACCCTGGGACTGGGCCACTGGCAGCCACCACTAGCAGTTGAGGAAATTAAAATATAGGTTTCAACTATTTTTAGTTGCCATGCCCACACATGAAAAAAATGTTCTGCCATCCTTTGGCAAGTGAAATGGCAAAGCAGTTTCTTCCCAACACCACAATGCAAAGATGTATAAGGGACAAATCTGATATCCTTGCAAAGCTAGCACATCAAAGGGAGGGTTAGATTGGTTTGCTTCTCCCTTGCAGCATGGTGAATTTTGTGCAACCAGGAAGAGTTTGTCACCACAGTGTTTTCAAGCTAACAACTCTTCTTGTGTGCTTAGAAGTGGGTACAATCTTCAGCTGCCGTGGCCCCATAGTTGAAAAACAAAGCCAAAAAAGCAAGAGTTTCATTCTTCGAGGTTGACCATCACAGAAAGCAAGACAAATTACGGAATGCAACACTGAAGATATATTTTTCTTTCCCCCTTCAATATCCAGCTGTTAAATGGAACTGGAATTCTGTCTGTGGATGAGCCACTCACTTCTCGGCACAGGGTGGGGCTCGACCGCCTTCTGACTAATCGCCCTTCCTTGGCCAGCTTCAAGGACTTGCTGTCCAAACGTTCCAGGAGGCCCTCTTCCAGCGCCTGGAACACTTCCAGTGTCTCTGACTTCCTAACAACCAAAAATAAAGAGACAGTCTTCAGAAACAATGGAAATAACCTGCAAAGAATCTCCACATTCAAATACAGGGCTAATACGAGCATTTACACTCCAGGGTATGTTTTTAATATTATTTCTAATACCTGTGAAAACTTTTCCCTGTCTGGTAGGCTTGAGCCATGTTTGATGATGAAATCCATTTTCCCAAAGTCAAGTGTATGTTGGTATAATAGGTATGTAATATAGGCAGTCCTTGACTTATGACCACAGCCGAGCCCAGAATTTTGGTCAGAAGTCAGGTCACCACATGAGTAGGCTCGATTTTATGACTATTTTTTATGATGATTGTCAAGCGAGTCACTACAGGCAGGAGAGGGGATGGGTCCAAGCATAGCTCCATTTGCACAAGCGGCAGGCACGCGTACTCCCCGCTCACACAAGTGGAGCTGTGCATGCATGCTCGGCTGCATGCTGCATGCGCAAGAGGAGCTATGCGCGTACTTGCCCACTGCTTCCGTGGCCCAGTTCTGAATGGGCTGCAGCCCAGGGCTTGGGGATCCCTGCTCTAAAGGGACCAAAAGGAAGGTTCTCCATATTGTCATCTTTGTAGCAATATTGTTTTCACAAAGACTTAGCTAGTTTATTTTATTTATTTATTAATAATATTTCTATACTGCCCTCTCCCGAGGGACTCAGGGCGGTGTACAACAATAAAATGGCAT
>JANHJO010005553.1:436232-447508 GCA_032468235.1 Pseudoxyrhopus heterurus | reverse complement strand
GAAGGCGCACGGAACGCTGTTACCTTCCCACCAAAGGTGGTCCCTATTTTTCTACTTGCATTTTTTTTACATGCTTTTGAACTGCTAGGTTGGCAGGAGCTGGGACAAGTAACTAGGGATTCGAACAGCCGAACTGCCGACCTTTCTGATCGACAAGCTCAGCGTCTTACCCACTGAGCCACCATGTCGCAGCATTACATAGCTATATCAACACAAAAGTATGATCTGTCTGCTGGTGGGAATTCTGAAAGCTGCTGCCCAATCCAGGGGTCTCCAACCTTAGCAACTTTAAGCCTGGTGGACTTCAAATCCCAGAATTCCTCAACCAGCATCTCCAACCTTGGCAACTTTAAGCCTGGAGGACTTCAACTCCCCAGCTACTGGCTGGGGACTTCTGGGAGTTGACGTCCGCCAGGCTTAAAGTTGCCAAGGTTGGAGACCCCTGGTCCAATCCACTGGAGAAAAATGGGCTGAGGGAGGCAGATATAAATCATTCATTACAGTTGTATGCATAGAGGTAAGTCTCAGTACAATACAAGAGGAGGAATTGCAGTGGGTTGTAGCATAGGTAAAAGTTTTGAAGTCTTTATTAAAAGTTTTAAAATCCTTATTCAAAGGATTTATGTCCCCTATTTCAGCTGGTGGGTTTAATTTTTTCTAATAAGTACAATCCTCCTCTGTCCTCTTGCTTCCAATGAAAGCAGTGGTGAAGAAAGAATGTTCAGGTACCAGCTCTAACTATTATAAATATTTTAATCCCTCCTCCTGCCATAATCTGATGGAATGACTCCTGGATGGCAGCTGGGAAGGGCCCAATCCCTGCTAATGATCCTCCAAGGATATAGAAAGTGGTCCTACTTTTGTTTTCTTCCACTTCCATCATGTGGAAGAACGGCTGTCATAGATCTCAGGGGAATGGGTGAAGAAGCTTCTCAGGGCTGTTGATGGCATAAAATGGGGGCCTTCAAACTTGACAGCTTTAAGACTTGTGGACTTCAATTCCCAGAATTCCTCCTCCAGTCACGTTAGCTCAAGAATTTTGGGAGTTGAAGCCCACAAGTCTTAAACTTGCCAAGTTTGAAGACCCTTGGCATAAAAGAACCAGTGCTGCAGACTTTAATGTTCTTATTTATCTGTGAAACTCGTGTGTGTTCCCAGTTATATTCTATGTTGTCTCCCAACCTTAATTGGAAGATTTCCTCCTGTTCCAAACTTAGAGCTCTGAGCCAAATTGATTTTTTGTGGATATTGGAAACATCTACACTTGGCTTTTTAATGCTATATAGTCCAGTGTTTCTCAACCTTGGCAAGTTTAAGACATGTGGATTTCAACTCCCAGAACTCCAGATAGCTCACTGGGGAATTCTGGAAGTTGAAGTCCACACAGCTTAAACTTGCCAAATTTGAGAAATACAGCTATAATCATCATAAGCAACAGTGGTTGAGCTACACTCCAGTCTTTGAAAAAACTGCTTTTTCTTTTTCCAGGATCAGTTTTTCCTACCTGTGTCCAGCATCTTGGCACTTCACTCTGCCTTCAGTAAGTCTTTGTCTCCGTCAGCGTTTGGCCCTGGTACTCTTGTTATTTGCAGTCTTTCTTCTACTGATTGTGGCAATTAAAAATCTGTGGCACTGGAAAACTGATTCTCGGGATAGGCAGTTTGAAAGGTAGGTAACTGGAGCATTGGGTTGAAATGAGACCTGCTAAGATAAAGCAAATAATGCTTTCCAGAATGGTGGGGGTGGAGGGGCTGGAAGCTACAGACAGGGTCCTAATTCCAAAAGCTGTCTGCAAGCCAAATGTTTTGATGTGTAAAAAATTTTATTCGATTTCTATAGCTGCCCATCTTGGCAAATGACTCTGGGTGGCTCACAATTCAGAATCATTCACAACAATTAAAATCTCAAAAACATTTTAAAACAATAAAAACAGTAACTATTAAAACACTAAAAATTAAAAATGATCTGTTTCTTTCCAGGCACTTATGGAACAGGGGAAAAAAAAAAAGGATGATAGTGAGAGGAGTGGGAATTTGATCATTATTCCCTTCATCCCTTCTAATCCAACAGATTACATCTGAGAAAATATAGTTCTCAGAGAAAAAAAAAATCCATGTCTTCAGAGAGAAATTTTATGGTTTTAAAATCCAAATCACATTGATTTATTTGTTATTCAAGATCTTTATTCATTGTGGATAGCACTTTTATATTTATGCAGAAATAAGTCCAGTTGCAGTCAATGCAGTTTACTTCTTAATAGGCATGCATAGGACTACAATCTAATTAGATCTCAGTGTAAACTCTATTGGAGAGAAAAGATGGGCCAGTCAAGTTTCATTGTCTCCATATACAAATTAGTTGATCATCAAAATCCATGGTAAAAGGAATTTTAGAAAGAAACCTCGCCTCTGAGAACAATATTGCTCCAATGGAGCACAAATCGTCCAATAAGGAGATATAAACAATATGCTCTAAAAACAGTTATTATATTGGATATAGAAAGCACTGGATGCTTGTAACCAAATTCTGAAGATATTATGTATGCACAATATAAATTTGAAATTTTTTTATTTAGAGAATAGAGACTGATTTCCTGTAAAAATTATCAAGGGAAGAAAATAATCACAATTTGTGTCATATAAAATCTTTCTGCCTGATTTTTCTCTAATCTTAACAAGCAGAAAGATTTTAACTTTATTTTAAACACTGATTGAAATCTAAAACAAGTCAGAAGAGATTGTAGTGTTTTTCCCCCCAATCCCCATTCTCTTATTGATAGAAGTTAGCATTTGTTCTCCCCCAGGTGGTGGGAAAAGAGCTATCTGGACTGAATTCAGCTTGTATTTTCCCACTAGTAAAAGTGATCATGTTCTAATAATGCTGCTTTTGGGGGCGGGGCAGGGGAAAAGGAAATGTTGCATTGGTTTTTCAGTTAATAGAATATGGAAAAGAAAATCAGCATTAAGAGCCCAAGATATGCACTGGAAATTCTTCATGAAAGGAGAACAATTTTGTTTCTGTGCCTGGAAGCTCATAGGGTCTGGATGGAATGAAATAGGCTGAAACTGAACCTTAGCAAGATGGAGCTGTCTCTAACGGAGTAGCTTGCTAACAAATGCACAGTCATGAAGTAGGCTTTGTTAGCTGCATTGTTTAGATAGATGGTCCTCTTAGAGCTAACGGTGCTCCAATCCCTGAATAACTGTCTTTTGGGGATGGCTAGAACCATATAAAATCTTCTATGAAAAGTCAGCTTGTTTTCTGTGCTGCAAATGTACTCTTACATATTTTCTCACAATGCTAATCACTTTTCCACTTGCAGGTATTTAGCGCGTTATCGCGCCTTGGAGGCAACAGACACAAAGGATCCAGCTCTGAGTTATGGGGTGGTTGTTGACTGTGGGAGCAGTGGGTCCCGGGTCTTTGTCTATTATTGGCCACCACACAATGGGAATCCTCATCACTTACTTGACATCCGGCAAATGCGAGATCACAGCAGTGAACCTGTGGTCAAGAAGATCAAACCAGGTTTGGAATGTTCTAATTACTTTCTGTTACAGTAGGCAGACATCCATGAAAAGCAGGTGGCAGATCCCATAGTTGTCCTTGAGGTGCTGGTGTACATCTGTACTTTGGCAAGAGATAACATAGATGTGACCTTGGCTAGTCACCTTTTATCTGTTTTTTAATTCTAACAGTTGTACAAACTAAAATGTTTCACAAATTCTATTCAATGCAGTGTAAACATTATTCAGAGCAAGAATATTATTTGCAGAATATTTTTAATACCACACACACATTTTTAAAGTATGAACAAATCTGCAGCTCCATCTTGCTAAAGTTTCAGCCTATTTCATAATAATAATTAGCATTATAATTTATATACATTAATTACGCAGTAGATAAAAGTTGGATAAAAACCTCTCCTGTTTTCAAAAAATTCATCCATTTTAACAAATGTAATTCAACTGCTAATTTGAATTTCAACTTTGGATAATGGAGTAAAATGTACCTAGTATATGATATGGTCTTTTTTTCTTCTCAGCCAATATATTGTTTCATTATTTTTTAAAAATAGAGATAAACTAGTATAAGAGTGAGAGCGCATTTATTCAGTGTCAAAAGATCCATATATAGCTTCTATGTCTTAAGTATTTCTTAAGTAAATTGCACAGCAAATTAATTTGCTTAAAGGACTGCATTTTAAAAAAAAATCTATTCTTAAACTTTATAATTTATATTAATATTTCCTAATTGTAGTCAAAAATGTATTTAAGTTGAAATTTGGAGATCCCATCCTCATTAGATATAAATATAACAAACCTTGTTTTATTTAAGGCTTTTTAACTAAATTTTAAAAAAATAAACTACATTTTTAATCAAATGAAAGGGAACAGAATGGAATAAAAATAGCAGTTTGGTAGAGCAGATATATTAATACCTGTAGTTTAAATGGATAAATTTTTTATCACCTGAAAATTATTCATTTTAAAAGGGTTTGGATATATAAAATGTATATTGTTTCCATTATTAGGGACTAAAAAATATATTTTTTAGATTTGTTCATACTTTAAGAGAGTGTGGTATTAAAAACACTGTTATCTAAACTTCTGTTACAAAGCCATCTGGTATGTCTAAATTGTTTGATCTAGGCAAAGGAGACTAAAGAGCCAATCCTTTTCTTGAATAGGGATCTCTACACTGGCAAAAACTCCAGAGAAGGCTAATGAATATATGAAGCCACTGCTCACCTTTGCTGCTGCCTATGTGCCCAAAGTCAAGCACAAAGAAACACCACTCTACATTATGTGTACAGCAGGCATGAGGCTGTTGCCTGACAAGTGAGTGATCAACAACTTTCTTAGACTTGATCCAGGCCTTTCAGGGACTTAAAAGCAGGAAGTTCTGGGCTATTAGACTGGGAGTGAATAGGGAAGATTGCAGAGCTCTTGTATGGACAAATTTTTAGTGGGGTTTTAGCGATTCCTTCTTTTCCAATTTCCCAATTTTGCCCACTGTAAAGCAACTCTGTTTTCTTCATTTAGCTATAGTTAGTGGAACTCTATTTCCACCACTGTCCTGACCCAGTTTCTTTGTAGCTCTATATTAAAGCTCAAAGGTTTGCAAATTTAGAACTGAAAACTGTTCCAATAGAAAAATATTCAATTCTTGTCACAAGGAGTAAAGGGACAGGTTTTCAAATTGATGGGGGATCCTACTATTCTCTCTGGAAAGGTAAACAGAGCAGGGTGGGTAAATATGTTAGGAGGAGATATTCCTCATTTGCTTATGGATCTTTGCAGGCAGCAGGAGGCCATCCTGAAGGACTTGGTGAGGGACATACCCTTGGAATATGACTTCCTCTTCTCGGAATCTCAGGCAGAAGTGATTTCAGGGAAACAAGAAGGTGCGGATCCAAGTTTACTTTCTTCATGTTTCAGAGTGATGCAATATAAAAGACAGACTGAAGGTGTATGTATGTAGTGGAACCAGATTTGGCTGGAATTGGTGGGTGGATTTGATCTTGGAGAACTGCTTTCTGGCCCAATGTGGGCTGTTCTGTGACTTGCCTTGTTTTAGGGGTTTATGGATAGTTGAGGTCAGCATGCTGCTCCACCTGCTGTTGATGTACCTGCCCCTACTGTATAAGGGGGTTCCTTTTCTAAAGCCATACAGAAATGGTGTTGGAGCACCAAAGCTTCTCTGCTTCTTCAGTGGGTCTGATGTTGCATTTTGTGTTCTTTCTCTTCCAGGTGTCTATGCTTGGATAGGGATCAACTTCGTCCTAGGTAGATTTGATCATGCGGAAGGTGAGATTTAGAGAAAGGTCTGTTGAAATGTGGGGCCCAGTGGGTGGATGGCTGTTTTCTCATTGACACATGATGGAGGGAATTCTGTGCACTTCTTCATTCCTAGCAGGAGCAAGGAATTGGCTGTCCTACCTCATTTGTACCCTTTTGTCTCCTCAATAGAACAGGAACAGAAATAAAGTGAAAGAGGCATAAACTCCTTTTCTCTTTCTCTTCCCGTTTTCTTTTTTTCTATAATAAGTAATTTATTCTCTCTCTCTTCTCTTTCTACCTGGGCTACAGAGGAAGATGCACTGATTTCCGTGACCCTGTCAGGTCAAGAGGAGCCCATGCTCCGAAAAAGAACAGTTGGGATTCTCGACATGGGAGGTGCTTCCCTGCAAATAGCCTATGAGGTGCCAAGCTCAACCTCCTTTTCTTCCCCACAGCAGGTACACCTCTTGACTATGGAGGTTTTGAAATGGGGGGAGGTGGTCAGCTAAGTTTAGCTTTTTACCATTTTTCTCTCCCTTCTAGGAGGAAGCTGCCAAAAGTTTGCTTGCAGACTTCAACTTGGGATGTGATGTGCAACACACAGAACATGTGTATCGAGTCTATGTCAATACTTTCTTGGGCTTTGGAGGCAACTTTGCTCGGCGACGATATGAAGAATTGGTGCTGAATCAGACCATCGCTCACAACAGGTATTCTTGAGCTGCTGAAATGAATTTCCAAGACAATTCTTATTCATAGTAAGGTTTCCTAGAGTTAGCAGTTGCACTTCCTGTTCCGCAGATCAAGGAAAGCCCAAAATATGGTTGAGGAACAACTACAAGATGTCAATGAAGAGAAGGTGCAAACTGTACAGAATTCAATTATATACACAGAAAAAGGGGCTTTTGGCATGGGGGATAATACTTAATCAGAAGACTCATTCTGTCTTTCTCTGTAAAGTCAAAGATTTTATTACAAATATTACTGCCCTGTGTTTTTCCTGTTGCATAATTCCCCCTTTTCCTGCTACATTATTTCAAATTAGTCATTCACCAAAGTTGGGATCAGAGACCGCAGGAATAATGCAAAAGAATTCAGAGTATTTGATATAGAAAAAGTAAATTGAGAATGCTCTTTTGGCATTATGTGTCTCTAAGATTTGATGACTAAATCTTGCAACATTTTAAAAAGTGCCCTGCAATCCATACAGTCTTCTAGGAAAGTTTGTAGGAAAGTCTTTAATACAAAAATCACAATATAGGTTTTATGTACTGTAATGCAATATGCCAAAATCAGTCCATATTGTTTTTCAATCTGCAATTGAGGATCAGATCTTCACTGTTTCTGTCTTAGCCAGGTCATAATGATTGACTGATTGAATGTGCTTCTGTACTACTGAACTTAAAATTGTGACTCCCAGTGATTTATATCATAAAATATAAAAACCAATGAAAATCCAAAACAGCCTCATTGTGCTGAATAGCAAGGCAGCTCTGAAGATAGTACTCCTTTTGCTGCCACAGGTGATTATGTCTCTGGAGGTCAGCTTATATGCTGTTGTTGATTGTCGTAGTTTCAAGTTTCAGGTACCTATTATTAAGATGTGTGTGTTTGTGTGTGAGTGTTTATTTGTTTTGGGGAAAATCTGGGAAGTAACAAACTAGGTACCTGAATGAGGGCAAGGGAAAAATTGGTGTTCTGACCTGTTTTGATGCCATGAATTGGGAATGCTGTCTTAATTTTTACAGATATATTTATTCATTTATTTGTTGTAGATTGCACAGTGTACAAATAGGTGTGAATCCTGAAGTACCAGCCTTAGACCCGTGCCTGCCAATGGGACTAGAGGAGGTTGTGGATAAAGGTGGGCAGGCAATGCATGTCAGGGGTCAAGGTGATTGGAGGAGCTGTGCAGAACAACTGCGCCCCCTGTTGGCTGGAGACAACAGCAGTGGAAGTTCTCTAAGCAATTCCTATCAAGCATCTATTGATTTTACGAACAGTGAATTCTACGGGTTCTCAGAATTCTACTACTGCACTGATGATGTGCTGCGTCTAGGAGGACCTTATCAAAGCAGTACATTCACACGTGCTGCCCAAGTGAGTACGACTTTTGCCTTGATAATTTTCTGTGTGTCTCTTATTTTTTTCACTAATCTCCCTTTGCTTTGCTACCCTCCAGGATTATTGTAGCCTGAGCTGGTCGGTATTGCTACAGAGATTCCAAGACAAGCTTTACTCACCACATGCGGACCTCCACCGTGTTAAGTAAGGAGCCATTCTTGCCTTTTTCAGGAGAAGAACTGGGGGTAGAAGATGTACTAAATCCATAATCCTATGTTTGCAGTGTTGAGACAAGAGCCTTAGAAATTATTAAAATGAGTTCCAGATCTGCATCCTTGTAATGAAACTGGTATGTTCTGTTTGCAGGTACCAATGCTTCAAGTCAGCTTGGATGCACCAGGTTCTGCATGAAGGATTCCATTTCCCCCAAGATTACTCTAGCTTGCGTACAGTGCAGTTGTTATATGACCGAGAAGTTCAATGGACATTGGGAGCCATTCTTTATAAAACCCGCTTTTTACCTCTCAGGTATTATAGGATGTTATTTCCTGAGTTTTGTGAGTTTTCTCTAGGAGTCAGGTCATCTTGGAAACACCAACATCAGTGTTTTGGAAGAAGAGTTTTAGGAGATATTTCCCTTCCTTTTATAAATTGTTTGTGAGATTTGAACTAACACAAGCCAAATATTTAGGTATCTGGGACTTAAATTTTCTTCACACATTTGAAGGTTTATTTACCTTCAATTTTTGGTAGCTGAAATCCTGCCACTTGACTTTCAGGTCAAATTAGAATATATGAACTGATGTGGAGGTTAGGTAGGAGTGTAATCTTCTTCCACAGAATGGGTCCTTAAAGAGTTCACGCCTCTAGGAAGGCAGGTGATACAATATATGAAAGTATCCAGAAAGGGAGCCTTACCACAAGAAAGATGAGTGGGAACTCTATGTCATAGTCTTTGCACCTCTCGTGAAATAAAAGGCACTATAAGTAAATAGTGTTAAATTTCCCATTAAACAGCATCACACATTAGCAGGTATAGGATAATGTATGATTAAAGGAACCGTTAAGCCTCAGTTTTAAATCCATACTTAGCTATAAACCATATGAGAAAACTTTGGGCCAGTTGCTTCCTAACCTCTCTCAAGGCTATTGAAATGATAAAATTTGGGGAGGGGGCAGGGTTTATATATAACAGTCAAAGCACTAGGAAGAATGTGATATACAAAAAGTATAACAGTAGCCAATTTCTATTCTGTTTCAGGGACATCCAACGGGAGAGCTTCCATCAGTCACACAGCTCTTGGTTCCATTTTTCCTTTGTCTACAATCATTATCTGTTTTTTGGGTGTATTCTTGTGGTGACGCTTGCAATTGGGCTCTACCTCCTCCGTCTGCGCCGTATCCACCATCCGCCATTGCAGTCAGCATCCCTTGATTTGCTGTGGCTAGAAGAAGTTGTACCACTGTCAGCCCAGGAAGAAGGCTCCTGACAAAAGAATGCTATCAGGACTATCGCAGTGACTGTCCAGTGTTTCCTTATTGGCACTGGTTTTTAACGGGCCAAAAGCTGTGACTCCCTTTTTCCCCCAGTCCAAAATACTGTAGCACTCTTGTTAGCCTCAGAGTGGCTGCTCAATATTATTCTATCCCAAGAGCCATGGCTGCCAGGGGTCTTCAGATTGTGTCTGAAGTTCCTAACTGGGATAGGACAATCATGTTGCAGGTGTTACAGGGCAAGGACCAAAGATTCACTTCCATCCCTATTGGAATTGGAAACACTATCAATGCAAATGACCAAAGAAAACTTATCTGCTCAGGAAAAGGTGGGCGGGAGAACTTGCCACACGATATTTGCAGGACCAAGCAGCTTTTCTGAGGGATCTTCTGCAAAGGAAAGCTCATACTGGTGCTGCTTGCCCTCTGTTTTGAATAGAGGCTTCTTGTACCAGTGGCTGAGAGAGGACAATGTTTAAAATGTAGCATCCGTTGGACAAAAAAACACTTTTAAAACCAGAAGAAAAAAGAAACTATAATTGGCTGCTACATTCTGCCTTCTTTTTCCACTTGTGGTTTTTGAGGAATTGAATTTTGCACATAGAGAGCATGGAGATTCTGTCAGATTCCCTATTACATACATGATGAAGGATGGCTCATTGGGGATGCTCCTTCCTTGGGCATTTTGTCTATTTCTAGTGCATTTAGTGAATTTTCACAAGAACAAATTTATTCAGAAAAGGTACTTAACATTAGAAATTCAAAACTGCGATCAAAAAGAGGCCTCTGTAGCCATGTGACTTGGATGCAGTCACTGCTGCAGCGGTGGCCATTTTAAACTCTGTGACTTCCCTTTGCCATTCAGGGTTACGACATGCAATTTCCTGAAGACAGCAGGGTTTCCTCCCCTCCTCGGTTACATGGAAAACAAGATCCAGTGATTTTGCAGCCAGTGCCGAATTTGTTCTTCGTTTTTTTTAATGCTACCTGGAGAGGCTTGTGCTGATCAGAGGCAGTGTTTTTTTAAGAGGTTTTAAATTTAAATTGCCTCCAGAAGTTGTGGTTCCCCATCACTGGAGGCTTTTAAGAAGAGACTAGATGGGCATTTATCAGAAATACTGTAGTATAGGTGTCTTGTGAGAGCAATGGGTTAGACTAGATGACCTCAAGATCCCTTCCAACTCTTGTTACTTGTTGCAAGCCGAGAGCGCTATAAATCCCTCCCACATCTCACTCTGGGTGCCAAATGGAGACACTTGAGCTAATTAGTGGCACATGTTTTTTTAAAGCGACTCAAGCCAAGAGCTCTGTAAATTCCCCACCCCATTTTGGCTGCCTACATGGATTGGCTTGAGATGACTAGCATCAAGTAATTTTTTTTTAAAGCAACTGCAAGCGGAGAGTTCCGGAAGCATGCTTGGAGGCAATTTAGTTCCTGAACGGAAGGCTGCACTGGAATCAGCTGATGGGCAGCTGGCAGCATTGGGTAAAGCCTCTCCGTTCACTTAATGATGGCATTGATCAATTAACAAATGGGAGGAAATAGTAAGTCAAATCTTTGTTCATTTAATGACCCGTTTGATTCAATTAACAAATTTGATTTTAAAAAGTCATAAAATTGAGTTTGATTCATTTGATGACATTTTTGACAGGCTCCATTAGGGTTGTACCTTGAGGACTATCTGTATGTGCAAACTAACTAGTAGGCAGATCTAATTAAATCAAGTAGGTGACCAAGATGTTTCCATTTGATTTATATGTCAATTATCATTAACTCCAGCCTCCATGATAGTGGCAGGGATTTAGAGAATTCAAGCCCAAACTATAGAATTGGAAATAATTCTCATTGGAAGAGGAATTCAGAATAGATCTGTCACAAAGACCTAGAAATCTTTGTGTGTTGATGGTTTCATGGGCTGTTTCATAAATGTCAAA
>JANHJO010005553.1:401451-411699 GCA_032468235.1 Pseudoxyrhopus heterurus | reverse complement strand
TATCTATCTATCTATCTATCATCTATCTATCTATCTATCTATCTATCTATCTATCTATCTATCTATCTATCTATCTCCTGTCTGTCTATTCTTGATATAGTCTTTTGTATTCATATCTGTCCGTCCATCCATCCATCTTGATCAATATAGTCATACCCATCTTTCCATCTATCCTTTCTTTCAGATTTTTTTTAATGTTCTGTATATACTTTCTAATTCATATATCCTTTATATCTTCTACTATTTTTCTCTTTTTTCTCTTTTTTTATGCTTAAGATATCCTCTATGACTTTTTAATAACTGTCCCCCAACCTCCTTATGCCGGTTTACATCCCTAGTAAAGATTTCATACGGAAACTCCAAACTTTTTTTTTTTTTTAAATCAAAGGAGTTGCGCTAGGCTCCAACAAGTTCAGTTTCCACTGATGAGAATTTTCAAAAACGTACTAAAATGGCATGAAACATCTGCTGAAGTGTGGGCTGTGGTTGTTTCCTTGTATCCTCTTGACCTGCATTTCTTTTTTCTTTTCTTTTCAAAGAAAAGTGTGATAAGATAGATCACCTCTTCCGAACTCTGTTATCAGATCTCAGCTTGCGTTTCTCAAGGATGATCATCCTGTAGAGTTTTTGGTGGCCAGTAGATGTCTCTGTGAGTGAAGGGACAAAATAGAAGGTTGTGTAGGCAAAAATCTGTTTTAAATTACAGTTCCGTTTAGAAGATAGAATTTGGCAACCTAAATCAACTCCAGAAATAATTCTGATTGGATTTGGACGTTTGGATTGTCAAATAGGATCAATCTGCTTCCTGATTCAAGAAAAGCCTTTTGATGTGAGTGCAGAATTCCAAATAATTCAGTTATTTACAGGCATCTGATTCTCTTGAATCAAGTAGACTCCACTTAAAGGTGGATAGAATTTGGAGTTTCAACTCAGTTGCCTTGGAACTAAATCTCTGGACTGAATTTTTGAACAGCTCCACCAAGAATTTCCTGACAGTTAGAACAATTAATCAATGGAAGGAATTTCCTCCAGAAGTTGTGGGTGCTCCAACACTGGAGGTTTTTAAGAAGAAATTGGGCAACCATTTGCCTGAAATGGTATGGGGTCTCCTGCTTCAGCAGGGGGGTGGACTAGAAGACCTCCCAGGTCCCTCCCAGCTCTGTCATCCTGTTAAGAAGGGTGAGATGCAATACGGTGGAAGTTGCAAGCCGTCAGAATATTGATTTGTGGTGGCCAAGGGTCTGGTGAATCAAAACTATTTTGGGATGGAGGTTAAAATCATAAGTTGAAGAAAATTGCAGTGTAATCAGTGGGAGAGGAAGATGAATGTTTATTTTTAAACCCATCCATCAGAGCCTAGTTTGGTCTTGGGGAGTGGGAACTTAGAAAGACAGAGATGTGCTTTTTCAATGTTTATCACGCTCATCAAAAGAAAAGAAATAATAAAAACTTCCCACGATATCCATCCGTATTTCCAGGCAATGTTTCTGCAATCCCATTGCTGAAATTTGACAACACAAACCAGAGGGATGCTAGAACTCCTACCGTAGAGAACAGTAGTATCCCAGCAGCTCCAAGGTTGACTCAGCCTTCCAGCCTTTCTGAGGTCGGTAAAATGAGAACCCAGATTGTTGGGGGCAATAGGCTGACATTGTAAACCGCTTAGAGAGGGTTGCAAGCCCTGATAGGCGGTATATAAATACAGTGCTATTGCTCTATGTAGCTTTGGAGGGGATGTTATAACTTTGGACAGCTGTTAGTTGATGATTTGTATCCTGAGGATTACTTGTATACTTTTTAGATAACATTTAATGATTCGTTGCTTTTCTTTTAGGAACTCCAGTGTTAAGATGGGAACCTCCCTCTCTACACCTGAGCATTCTAGCATGGTAGCAGATGTGACTAAAGTGAGGACCCTGAATGCCATTGCAAAGAACGTCCTGTAGAAAAAGAAGAGGATATGGGACAGGAAGACCTACTATCTCCCTGACTTGCCCATTCCTTGTGTAGACATTTCAGTAACATTTGGATCAGTCCAATGAAGATGCTGATGTGTGTTTTTTTCCTCTTCCCACTTCCTAGTCTTCATTCAAGCAGTCTTTTCACTAAATAGTGTGACATCCTTTCTCTATGAGGAGAAAACTCTAGGGAGGCATGATACTAGTTAAAGAGGCATTCATCACTGGGTGAAACTTCTTTAGACTTTTCAAATAAATGACGAAGCTGATTTTCATCACTGTAGCCCTCCTTCATGCCATGTGTTTTGTCCAGCCTGGGTAGAGACTTTGGTGTTTATTCCAGGCAGGCAAGAGAGGTGAGTACATTATGCTTCCCTTCTTAGTTCACTTCGATGAAAATTCAGCCCTCTGTTTCTGTGGAATGAGGACTGAAATGGAATTTAGCAGTGGGTGAGAGGTAATACTTTTCATTTACAGAATGGATGGCTAAAAGAGCAAGAACAGCATGGGAAAAGAGTGCAATGCCTTATAACTGATTCTAGGTTGTGACAATTTAAAGGGCTTAGATGTTTCCACAAATTGGATCCTTTCACATAGGACAAGAAAGAAAAGGTTGGTAGGGGTTTTAACTATGTCCCATCCTTTGGGAAGTATAACAAAGGATCAGTAAGGCAAGAGCTAGCAGTGCAACCTTTGCCATATCCAAACTCATAGGCACATTGATTTCATGTCACAAATGATGAATAGGAGTCAGTAACGCTATTCAAACACGACTGGGAAGAGTGAAAACTTTTTTTTTTTTGCAAAGTTTACCTCCATTTTTCCTTTAATTCTTAGTTACCAGGGTAAACTTTCCAATAGCTATACAAGTAAGTAGTCCCCGAGTTATGATGGTAAAATGGGATTGCTGTCACAAAGCGATGCATTCATAAAGCGTGATGTCATGTGACCACAACACTTTGCGACAGCAACCCAGGCAGGCCTAGTTGTCATAGAACCCCAAAACATGCAGATCATTAAGTGGGAAGTGGAGGGAGTCCAAGAGAAGGAGCATAAGGATGCCTCAGGGGTGCGTGTGAGGCCCTAGGAGGCCTGGGGAGGCTGTGAGCAAGTTGGAGGAGGGCAGTGCAGTGTGAGCTCAGGGAGGCTGGAGAAAGAGGACATGGAATGCAGGTATGCATGTGTGTAAGTGCAGAAGGCCTAGGGAAGAAGAGCGATTTGTGTGTGTGTGTGTGCGCGCACACACACACGCTTTGCTCTGGAACTTTCCAAGAATGTGGGAGCATTTGGAGGGAAATTTGGAGCATTAAAGGAGAGTTTGAACTCTCAGCTGGCTTCGTGCCTTGTCCCGGGTCATCACAAAAATGTATTCGCAAAAATGGAAGGACACTTCGATTCCTGCCATGGAAGAATGGCTGCAGAAGTTGATGGAGTTGGCTGAAATGGCAAAACTAACTAATTTGATTTTAAAAAAAAGAACGTAAATACTTTTGTTTCCACATGGAAACTGCTTCGGAACTTCGTCCTTGATGTGGAAAAGAATGAAACTCTGACTTTGGGTTTTACAGATTAGACTGATAGATCTTTATAGAAATGACATGTTCATACTATTACGGAAAAGCAAAAAGCTGTGATTTGATGTTGATGCCTTATTTTACTGTTACAGAGAGAGTCGGAAGTCAATGCTTTCCTCACTTCACTTCCCCCTTCCTCCTCACTATTCTATTTACTTTTGTATTTTGTATTTTATAATATTCTATAACTTAATAAAAATGTTTAAAAATAAACAAATGGATTGTAATCCTCATGTGAACAAAACAATCCTTTACTGATATATTCTTTTGCGTACGCTAAGAACAGTAGAATCAGTAGATTAGGATATATGTCCTTATTATCTCATAGCAAGTTGTTAACAATAAAATTAAACAATTACAATACCAATTATGAGGAATAATTTTTGCATAGCCCACCTCCACCCCACCACTTCAACTAAAAAGGCATCTTTCAACTGGAATAAATAATGCAAATCAACTCCCTAGTCTTAATCCTTTCTTGTTTTTGATGATACTTTACAGTACATTTTATTTTTATTTGTTTATTTATTACATTTTTATGCCGCACATCTCACTTAAATGGTGACTCTGGGCAGAGTCCAGTTGATTATAAGCTCTATAATTGTCAAAGTCCAATGTTATTTATTAATTAGGCTTTTCTTTTTTATTGATAGGATTGTTGTCCTTTTGTAGATGAAGTTTAATTATAGAACTTGATCTTTGGATACATATCAATGCATGCATACTTACATGTAAGCTTGGATGGTAGGTCAATACACCATCGTCCCCAAGAGTAACATATTTCTTCTTCCACTCTTTATTTAATGATTTACCACTCCTCTTTAAAAGCATTCCCTGTTGGGAAAAAAAAATAGCAAAGCTAAATTAAAACAAAATTATTTGTCCACAAATTTCTGAACTATAGATCGAAAGAAACAAATTTCTAAACTAGATTGAAAGAAACACGAGCCAGGACCAGCACTAGAATAAATAGTGCCTTGGGATTAGTGTACTTTTGGTTAACTTTTGATTAGTTCAAATCTTGAATCATCTCTGTTAGGTTCAGAAGGCTCTGAGACCCTAGCTGCTGTTTAGAGGGCAACAATGGCCTTGAATAAGTTTGCACTAATGCAGTCTGCCTGCGCTACCAGAAAACTCCCCAATTTATGGAGGAAGATGAAGCAACTTAGAATGCTACATCTACTTTGTGGTCAATTTTTTTTCCTCTTATCTTGTCAGTAGATAGATGGTTAGTGGCCCTGTTCAAGGCTGAGCAGACCCTCTAACTAAAGAGGGGCCAGAGAAACATCCATTAATACTTTTGAGAAGTCAAATTGACACATCTATTAGATTCATTCTCAATTAAAATTTTGTTCCTGTATAGCTGAATGAGATAGGTCTTTTTGGGTTACCTGGGAAGAGTTTGAGCCTGTTGCTACTGGGGAAACAGATAGGGTCTTTGGAATTATAAGGGCACAATTTGTCGGTCTTTGGTTTCCACAGGAAGAGTCAATGGCAGTTATGACAAAGAAGACCTTTGCACAAATTCATTATGTGCACCAATTATGTGCATTCTTGAATCAGGAGCCCAATGCATGGTCATTCATGTTCTATATGGGTTTGCTGATTAAGCTCACTCTGAAGTTGCAACTAGTCTAGAATGCAGTGATTGGGAGCACCGTGGTATGATCAGGTAACACTAATACTTTATGAGAGTCCCAGTAGTTTCTAGAAGAGTACTATTTACTATCTATAAAGCTCTTCATAGTTCAGGTTATTTGTGAGAGTGTCTGTCTTTTGTCAGTCCCTCAAGATCTGACAATCTGGGGCATGCTCCAATCTTTCTATCAAACAACTCTAGCTAATGGGACCAGAAGGCATTGTCTGTCATGATACCTACCCTGTGGAACAACATAACTTACCACTTACCCCAAGATTCAGATGGCCTTCTACAAAGTGTTGAAAACCTGACTCTTCTAGGGAGGCATTGGACCAGAGTGTTAAATATGTAATGGTTTAAGATAATGATTATGGTTGGCACCAGTTCATTATTGTTTTTATTTTTCTTTTGGTTATTTTTTTTAACAATATATCTAGTGACATCTTTTGTGAATTGGGCAGTCTTTAAACTGATTAAGTAAATAAAATTCAAGTAGGGAATATAAATTAAGATTTTTTTAATTTTTTTAAAAAGAAACAAGCTGAAATGTGTACACAATTGCAGTTGGATCCCTTGAGGCACACATTAAAAGTCCTATTAAGCAAGAGCAGCTATTTTTTATATACAAATATAAATATCCTACTAAGTAAGATTCTGTATCAAATAGAAGGAATATTCTGATGTGCTATTGTTTATTTATTTGCTTAGATTATGTATACTATCAAAACCTATTACTATGGTTAATATTGAAAATGAAATCTAGATCAAGTTTTTAATCTCCACAATCAAAATGACAATGAAATTATAATAGATGAAATTCAATGCACTGAAATCCTCAGACTGGAATGTTCTTTAGTTTTACACAATCTAATTTTAATTCATTTTTTAATCCACTCCTTATAGAGTAAGACTGCCAAATAATATTTAACAAATATTAATTTTACAGTGTGTGTGAGCACATTTACAGGCAATCAACATTTATATGCCACAAGATGATAAATTCCTTACTTATTACAATTTCTGATGCCTGTCTGCAAGGTTTTAGAAGGTTTATTTTCTGTTTCTCCCTCAACATGGCTCCATGAAATAAAATGAGTATATCTATGGCAAGTATTTATTTATTTAGTCAAAAAACAAGCATGCATGGTCTTGCCTACAAAGCATTCAAGTAACATGTCAGTCAGCTTTCATTTTCAACAATGATCTCATTTCTTGTTCTTTAATTTTTTTATTTTTAATATAATAATTCTATCTTCAGGTGAACAGTTGTGTTGTCTGGGTACAAGCATCTTTGTTGAACAGTAATCAAAATTTGTAACATCATTCATTACATTGATACTGATTCTACAATATTAAAATAGTAATATTCCACATATGAATTCTACAATATTAAAATAATGTCAACATACTGATCATAATATTTGCTTATCTCTTTTAACATATCTTCTTTATTTTGTTTCCGAGTTTCCCCGTTTCTAACTTTTATTTTTGTTATTTAACCATTATCAATTATCTCATTTCTTAATATAACAGACTAATGGTTGCAATGAAACATTTGGTGTATTTGTCTTAATGTTTTTGGCAATTGGAGTTCCACTGTAACTGATTTATGATATGTGTGATGGGGAAGGGTCCTGTGAATTTTGGTCCTAGCTGCTTTGAGAGTTGCAGGGGTTATAAAAATCTGGTAGACAGATACACCCTATCCCCGATTCTAAATGGTTTTGGCTCTACCCGCTTTTTATCTGCCTGCACCTTGTAAGCTGTTCTTGCTTCGTCTAATGCTTTTCACACTAATGGGTTAAAATCCTGACTGGTGACCACCCAGAAAAGGGTGACGCCAGAGCTAGAATGGACCGCATTATTATAAGCAACCTCCACAAAGGGAAAGCCATCTAGTTGATAGTTCAGAAAGCATCTTAGGTACTGTTCCAGGACTGAATTCGTGCGTTCTGATCCACCATTTGTTTGAGGATGGTGACTCCAACTCAGTCCCTGATTGCTTCCTAGGTGGGCTAGGAATGCTCCCCAGAACTTTGAGGTGGACTGGGTCCCACGGTCCAAAATTATTCTCTGTGGGGCGCCATGCAGGCGATATACATGATGCAGGAACAGTTTGGCTAGTGCCTTAGCTGTAGAGATCTTCTGGCATGAGAAAAAGTGGGCCGGTTTCAAGAACAGGTCCGTCATCACCCAAATGATAGCGTTTCCTGTGCTTACGAGCAGTTCCACAAGAAAGTCCATGGAGAGCTCTCTCCTGGGTGCTGAAGGTTTGGCTACGGGTTGTAGGAGGCTGGATATTTTCCTTTGCCATCTTTTAGCTGCAGCACAAATAGGACAGCTGGCAATGTAGCTTTCTACGTTCTACAGCCATCAAAACTGCCTTTTTATTAAGTGTAGTGTCTTTACGAAACCAAAGTGCCCTGCCACTTTGGAGTCATGGCAAGTTTGCATGAGGTTTAAACTCTGGTTGGCTGGGACGCACAGTTTTCCCTCCACCCAGGACAAACCATCGTTCATGGAACAGGTGTCTTTGTGGTTCAGGAACCACTCGTCATCGACTAAAGCCTGCTTAAAAGCCAGGGTGGTGGCAATATCCGGAGGGAGGTCCCCTTTCGCCTGCGCCCTGGTGATCACCCTTGCTGCTAGCTGTGATGCTGGAAGTAGGGGCTTAACTATCTCTGGTTTGTTACTGTTGCACTGCGGCAGTCCAACAAAAGATCAGCCAGGAAGTTTTCCCCCCCTTGAAGGTAGCGGAGGTTGAAGTTGAAGCGCTGGAAGTATTGGGCCCAGTATTGCTTAGGGGATAGTTTCCTTGGAGTCTTGAGGGCTTCCAGATTTCTATGGTCAGTCCACACCTGGAATGGAATCTTGCTCTCCTCCAGGAAATGGTGCCAAGTGAAGAGGGCTCGGTGGACAGCATAGACTTCTTTCTCAGACACTGCCCATTGCTGCTCCTTGTCAGTTTTTTTGAGGTGTACGTGCAGGGCTGCAGCTGGTCCTACTCGTTCTCTTGGAGTAGGACAGCCCCGACTGCCACATTGCTAGCATCAGCTTGGATGGCAAAAGGTTTCTCTGGGTCCGGGTGTTTTAACACCAGCTCGGTGGAAAAAAGTCTCTTTAGTTTTTCAAATACCAGTTGACATTCAATGGTCCATTTTAGGGGACCATTTTAGGGGATGGCTAGATTTTGGTGTGTCCACCCCTCTTGTCTTTAACAAGTTAGTGATAGGGAGTGCACTCCCTGAATTGCCTATAGAAATTAGCAAAGTCAAGGAAGCTCTATAGTTGCTTCCTTATGCAGGGAGGCACCCATTTGATCACTGCCCGCACTTTTTCTGGGTCCATTTCATGCGATAGCCCAGATAGTCTATCTTCTCCTTGTGAAACTCACACTTGGAGAGCTTGGCATAGAGCTTTGTGGCATGTAGCTTGTTTAGGACTGCACTGCAAGTTTCACATGCTCTGCTTTCCATTTAGTGCAAATTAATATGTTGTCAAGATACACCAAAACTCCCTTGTATGCTCATGGAGCACCTCGTTTATCAGCTGCATGAACACGGCAGGGGCCCCTTACAGTCCAAAAGGGAGGACGTTAAATTGAAAACATCCCAAGGGGCAGTTTGAAAGTGGTTTTCCATTCATCCCCTTCTTTAATTCTGACCCAGTAATAAGGCCTCCCTCAGGTCCAACTTAGAAAAAATCTTTCCCTTAAGACAGGTGGGCCAGCATATCTTTCATTCATATTCAGAGGAAGGGGTCAAGCTATTTTCCAAGATACCTGAAGGGCAGACAAGGAATAATGGATGAAAACTGATCAAGGAGAGATTCAACCTAGAAATAAGGAGATTTTTTCTGACAGTAAGAACAATCAACCGATGGAACAGCTTGCCTTCAAAAGTTGTGGGAGCTTCATCATTTGAGACTTTCAAGAAAAGATTGGACTGCCATTTGTCAGAAATGGTGTAGGGTCTCCTGCTTGGGCGAGGGTTGGACTAGATGACCTACAAGGTCCCTTCCAACTCTGTTATCTGTTATCATGAGGGAGGAGGGTATACATTTTCCATGCAAACTGTGTTCAGACCCCTATAATTCTCAAATAAGCAAAGAGACCCATCTTTCTTCTCCTGGAACAACACTGGGATAGCTACCTTGGGTCTGGCCTGTTGGATGAAGCCCTGGGCTAGGTTCTTGTCTATAAAGGCATGTAGCTCCTCCAACTCCCTGGGGGTCATGGAGTATAGTTTCGGCTTTTGCAACTTAGCCCCAGGGACAATCTCAATTGCGCACTCTGTCAGCCGGTGGGGAGGAAGTTCATCCGAGCCCGTTTCTCTGAATACTTCAGCTAGGTCTTGGTACTCTCAAGGAATGCCCCGCAGCAGCTTGCCTTTCGAAGCTGAGGCTGCTTCCTTACTTGGTCCACCTCCCTGCTTGTGGCTGCCATTGCTGGGGGCTGGCTCCCCTCTTGGGAATCCCAAAATCCCCTCCTTCCAGTTCACTTGTGGGTTCCAACGTTTCAGCCAGGTAAGCCCTAAGACAAGGGGCCATTCCATCCAGCTACTATAAAGACTAAAGTCTCAGTGTGTCTCCCCATGGCTAACTCCAGAGGCTCAATGGTAAATCAAAGTAAAGGAAAAGCCAGAAACAGGAAAAGGTTATAAAATGTCACCCAGACCCCTCCCGTCAGAATGGCAGTGTCCCGGTAGAGATCTATGGGGCCTGGCATGCCTGAAAGTACCTAGTAGATAATCAATAATTTAGCAAAAACATATGCTTCTCATTCTTCCCCTAGTCAATCTTTAGGCTCTCAACTCTAAAATTTGGGATACTATATTAATTCTGCATATAGTCACTATCATTCTAGAAGGTTCTCCAGAACTGCTGGTACATTTTGTGGTTGCATGGTTTCAGTTGTGAGATGAGATAGGCTACTCTTCAGAAGCAGTTCCAATGACATTTTATTTGGAAAAACTAACATGGATCATAAGAAAACTAAGATTATGGCATCTGGCCCTCTCAATTCCTGGCAAATAGATGGGGAAGAAATGGAGGTAGTGACAGATTTTATTTTCCTGGG
>JANHJO010005553.1:357095-369909 GCA_032468235.1 Pseudoxyrhopus heterurus | reverse complement strand
CCATGTGGCCCATTTTGGATCCCAGATAAGTGCAGGGCCTGCACGGAGGCTCGGGGAGGTCGAAAAATGGACCTCCCAGAAGTTCCGGAAGTCCAGAAATGGGCCTGTTTCCGGCTTCCGGAGGGCCACCGGTGCACGGGGGAGGCTGTTTTCGCCCTCCCAGAGGCTCCAGGAAAGCCTCCGGAGCCCGAGGAGGGAGAAAACAGGCCCTGCACCATGGTGCAGGAGGTGGACCAGGCCGCGCCCACCATGACCCAGCAACCGGGCAGAGAACCCCGTGCTAAAATTTTTGCAGCCCACCCTTGAATAGTTCACTTTTCCTCTCATAATGCAGACGTCCCAGTGTTTGCTTTGTTCATTTCTGAAATGATATTTCCCTGTAGCTATGACAGTGATAAGATAGCAAAGAACATATTAAAAGAACATGGCCACACTCTGAGGTGAATTGTATGTAAACACACACATCTATGTTGTGGAGAAGTAGACCTTTGCTTTAGGAACATTAATTAGAAACAACTTGCTCAAATACAAGAATTATGTGCCAGAATAATGTACACTTGAAACTATAGGATTCCACAATTTTGTTTTATAAGAATGTTAGCTAAAACTGAGAAAAGCAAACTCCAGTATGATGTGTCTTAATATAGTTTCATGGATCTTGCTGAGCTATCTCTCTCTTCCTAGCAATTCTATGTGGCTACATCCCGCCAGCTACGACGTTTGGACTCTGTCACACGGTCTCCAATTTATTCCCATTTTGGTGAGACAGTATCAGGTCTCTCTGTCATCCGGGCTTTTGGGCATCAGGAGCGCTTCCTGCAGCACAATGAGAAGATTGTGGATGTGAATCAGAAATCTGTTTACTCTTGGCTTGTTTCCAACAGGCAAGTCTCTCCTGTAGAAGACATAAATCTGCCATAGGTTGCCAGTTTTTTCCCCCATTGCCATCATGAAAGACAATTGGTCTCCCATCCTCAACGACTGAATTTCCTCCAGATCTTATGACATTTTGCAATATTCTAGTCTATGTGGGAGCATGATCTGCTAGGTACATCTATCCAGTTTTCTGGCGTTTGCTCAAATATGGGCCATTCATCGTCAAGTAGCATCAGTAGATAATCTTCTTAAGGTGAATAGAATAATTAACAGGATAGGATAGGATAGCTTTATTTGGCCAAGTGTGGTTAGACAAACAAGGAATTTGTCTCCAGTACAGTAGCACTCCCTGTACTTACAAAACAACAGAGAAAAAAATAATACTAAAATTGTGCAACCAGTGGAAGGGAGAAATAAGATGTAATAAAAAGATAAATAATACTATAGTCATACTCTATGGGTTAATATAGATACACATTAGAGAGAACTTAAGTTAGCCCTTCTCAGTTTGGTGTCTTCCTGATGAATTTGACCAACTTCTTGAATTCTCAAGATAACATTTGGGGAGACATGATTGGGAAGATTGGCTTTAGTATTATTGCCAAGATTGAAATAGTATACACTTTCTTGTTGACTATTTAGCAATAATCTGAACTTTAAAAGGAATTTTCTTTCCCTCTTCAGTGATTGAGTGATGTATAGGTAGTCCTCAACGTACGACCACAATTGACTCCAAAATTTCGCTGCTAAGTGAGACATTTGTTAAGTGAGTTTTGCTCAATTCTATGACCTTTCTGGCCACAGTTGTCAAGTGAATCACTGCAGCTGTTAAGTCACAGAAGCTAGAGTCCCTTAACATGGTTATGAAGGGACTGTAGCTTCCCTATTGACTTTGCTTGTCAGAAGGTTGCAAAAGGGGATCACAGGACCCCAGGACAGTGCAACTGTCATAAATATGAACCACTTGCCGAGCGTCCGAATTTTGATCATGTGACCATGGGGATGCTGTAACAGTCATACTTTTGAAAAAATGGTCCTGTCACTGTTTTCAGTGCCATTGTAACTTCGAACAGTCATTAAATGAACTATTATAAATTGGGGACTATCTCTAGTATGAACCAGGTATTTAGGACGTCAGGAAAAAGTATATAAGGGGCATTTCTGTTGCAAGCCAGTGAGAGGAGATTAATTTGAGGTTATTCTGGAACAATCTCTCCTTTACAAAGTAGCAAAGATTGCTTATGAGATGTCATAGACTCCCATTATCTCTCTCTTTCTAAAGGTGGCTGGCTGTGCGACTAGAATTGGTGGGGAATTTGACAGTTTTCTTTTCAGCACTTCTAGCAGTCTTTGTTAAAGATTCCTTGAACAGTGGCATTGTGGGACTCTCCATCTCCTCGGCAATGAATGTGAGTAGAGTCATATCCTAAGACAAAGAGATAGCTGAATGGGGGCTTGCTGTGTATGTGTACTGACATGTCCGATGTGTCAGTTCTGATTGTAAATCTATCTGGCTGCAATCCTCTAAGCCTGGGCTTCTGGCACCATTTTTACTACAAGTCCATTGTAGTAGTATAGTACTGCTAACAATAAGAGACATATCAAGCAGATAAACTTTAAATATGTTGCTCAATTGACCATATGATTAATTCTGACAGTAAAAGTCATACATTAGAAATTATATATTCTGAGATGAAATCAATGGATTTATAAATCAGTTCATAATCACTGTGTTGAGAAGAAAGTGGAATGAAATAAATAAGATTTTTTCTTGGAAACCTGGTAACGAACCCTGACCATATACAACTGAGGCCCTCCAGATCCCTTGCATTTTGAACTCCCAGTAGCTCAATCTAATACTGAATAGTGAAAAATGCTGAGAATTCTAGTTCAAGAACACTTGGAAAGTTTCAAGTTCCCCATCTTTGCATTGCCCAAAAATGTTGAAGTTATTCCTCTGGAGCCTTAGAAGAAACTACGATGTTTCTAGTAAAATACGGTGAGTGAATATGGAAATGACAATCTTGTTGGGGTCTATAAATTGCATCCAAATATATTCAGTGTAAGTATTTGATCAGAGAGAGGGAATTGAAGAAGCAGAATGATTATAGTGATACCTCCATTAATTCATTTAGGTAACTCAAACTCTGAACTGGTTGGTGCGAATGACGTCGGAGCTGGAGACAAACATTGTGGCTATAGAGAGATTGCATGAATACACAGAAATTGCAAATGAGGTACAGAAAATGGAGCTGTGCAAATAATATATACTTGTGTACATGTGTGAGATGAAGAGATGTATGAAATTGTTCTAAGCATGTTCTTCTCATGGTCATCTTCCCTTGTGTAGGCACCATGGGTGACAACACAGAGACCACCTTCTCAATGGCCCAACAGTGGAGAGATCACTTTTATGGACTACAAGGTTCGGTATCGGCCTGAGCTAGAGCTAGTTCTAGATGGAATCAACTGTAGTATCAAGGGGACTGAGAAGGTGAGAGATATCTTGGGAAAAGACATCAATGGAGTGTTCAGGGTTTTATTGAGAATGGGTATAGTCCAGAAGGAGAAAGAAAAGTGAAATCAAGTGGAGATAAAATGGGGAAAGGCTTGGCCTTCCTCCATTCCATATACTAATTTATGCTAAATTGCTCACATATCAAGAATGACCTTTTTTGCCAAAAGCAAAGTAACAGTTACTGAGCAACCTGCCATGGACTTAATTGGCAATAGAGGAATGGAGTGTATAAACACAGTTGGATCACAGAAAGGACACAAGAAGAGGAAAATTAAAGCTTTATCAGACACCTGGAATTCTGCCTCCTCAGATTGGTGTGGTGGGCCGAACAGGAGCTGGAAAATCCTCTCTCACAAATTGCCTCTTTCGCATTTTGGAAGCAGCTGGAGGAAAGATCTTAATCGATGGACTTGATATAGCAAAACTTGGCCTTCATGACCTACGTGAGAAACTCACCATCATCCCACAGGTAAAAGAAACCCTAGAGCACGGATGTCAAACTTGTGGCGTCACATTGCTGTCATGTGATGTTTTGTGGAGTTTTTTTCCCTTTGCGGAGCTGGGATGGGCATGGCCTGCGCATGACACATCTGGCCCACGGGCTGCCAGTTTGACACCCCTGCCCTAGAGCATCTGTCCGAAAATGCTGGGATACAGAATTTGACTGATTGGTTGCTTGACTACTATAGCAAACTCCATCTGCACATTGCAGTAATGAGCGAAGAAGGGATAAGGGAGGTGTTCCTTTTTTACCAGCTTCCGATTACTACTTCCTTTGGAGTAGGTGCTGATATGGGATCTGGGCAATTTAAACTACCCTTTTCAATTCCAGAAGTAAGTGAAGGAGGCTGAAGAGCTGAAGAATGTTATTAATTTTATTACTCAATTAAATTTAACTCAATTATTCAAAGAGGTAGCTAATACTATAGCTACCTCTTCTACATATAGGCTAGGTTTACACCACATGGCTTATCAGTTAAAGAGCTGAGATGTGTCTATGTGATAGGTTAGTTTGTTCTGCAAACCCACACCATTTGGATAACTGATGAAACAATGTATTATGAATGGAATAACACAATAGGCTAACTCAGCTACTACCTAAAGGAGTCCTCGGGGAGTGGGGTGGCTTATAAATACTAATAAATAAATAAATGAAGTGTATTATCTGCTCTGGATCTAGCTGTGAGCCTTGCAAGGTAGCCCAGACAAGAAGCAAACCTAAGAGTAATAGCTCTATCTTTACAGTAAGTTATATTAACTCCTCAACCTTTACAATCCAAGAACTAGGGAGGGTCACTTCTGAGATGTTTGTCACCTACCTTTTTTTGTGGGCTCAGCTCAGCTGCTTCGTATCTGACCATAGCCTAGCCTGCAGATCTTCCTTCTCTCTCCCAATGTCATTCCCAATACCATTACAGTAGCGGAAAGCAATTCAGCTGGTTAAATACTAATACTTCTTTACTTCTATTCTCTTATCTCAACTTATCTTAGCCATAGTTCTTAATCAAACTAGCCTTGACTAAAGTGCTTTGTATCTACATTTTCAGGATCCCATCCTCTTTTCGGGGAGCTTGCGTATGAATCTGGATCCATTTGATCAGTATTCAGATGAAGACATCTGGCATGCTCTAGAATTCGCACACCTGAAGTCCTATATACAAGCTCTACCTGAAGGGTTGTCTTCTCCAGTGAGTGAAGGAGGAGAGAACTTGAGGTATAGGAAATTAGTGAAAATGGCCAAAAGCTGGTATCATCTTAAGGTACCATATGTGCTTGAACTATTCAAGTACCTCCTATTGGGCATTATTCTCTAGTTGAGTCACACAGCCTGGCTTGATCAATGGAGAGTATTATCCGGATTGATGAAGTTCATTTCAGTTTCCTGCAATTATTTGCATTAATTTTAGTAGTAGCATCAATAATCAATTTTTATTTGTGTATCTCTCTTCCTCCCCATCCTCCAGTGTGGGGCAGAGGCAGCTTGTATGCCTGGCACGAGCCCTGCTTCGTAAATCCAAAATCTTGATTCTGGATGAAGCAACAGCTGCAGTAGATATGGAAACTGATCACTTGATCCAAGAGACAATCCGAAGCGAGTTTGCCAACTGCACCGTAATCACCATTGCCCATCGGTTACACACCATCATGGACAGCCATAGGTAAAAGCATGTGTGTGTCTGTGTCAGAGAGCGAACAGGTACACAGCCAGGAGATGAGTATTTCTATCATGCACACCCAAAAGACCATGCAGAATAGCCGTGGGAGGCAGCAAAGGAATCCATGGTAGAGAATATTACGCTACAGGGATGCAAGTTCTGCCACAACAGGATTGTGTGGAGCACTCAAAAAAGTTCTGTAGTAAAAGTAGTTAAAAACACCTTCCTGCATGCATGCTCCTAAAAGAAATATAAATATAATATAGAGATCTAAAAATAAAACAGAAATCCAAGGAATTGTAATCTATCTCAAATGTACGGTATATATGTTGAAATAGGACCGAAAACAAAAACAAGATTTGAGATCAATTAGTATATATTTTTTTTTAAATGGACGGATTTTTAGATAAGCCAGCAGAGAAATACTTTGGCAGGCAGAATATACATTTTAGAAAAAAGTATCAATACATACTTAGCAAAAACAACAACAAATACTTGAAAGCCAGAATGTACATAACCTGTTCAAACCAGCTATTTTTTCCCCTTGAGGAAAGCTGTTCTCTTCAGGTTGGATTCTAGCCACAAATTCTCAAAAAAGTAAAAGAGAATTATAGATTTCCCTCAAGTATTTTAAACTTTATTTTGTATTCATGGCAAGATGGTAAGCTGTTATAAAAGCAGTATTAGACAACATGCCGTGATCTCACTAAATCCATTTTACACCATTCAGTGCTTTGTAAATAAAACACAATAAAGAAGCACAGAAGCTTTCTGAGCTCAACATTTTGGCAGAGCCACTGAGCCTGTGCCTTCCACTTTGCCACATAAATCAAAGTAATGCTTTGGTATTGCTAATTGGTACTGACTTTATAAATTGACATAAATCAATGAATTAGATCTTGAATGCAAGTCAGTATTCATATGATGAAGTATAAATCAACCATAGAAATGTCTGTTCCTATAAACAAAAACTGAAAAAAGCAAGCAGGAAGGGAATGGTCAGCTTAAGACACCTGAAAAAAACACTAGGAAATGTGTAGGTCATGTGACTACATAAAATTCTATCATATGGATACTCTTGGTTCTCAAGAACATCAAAAGAAATTGAATGGGGGAGGGTTAAAACAAAAATTAATTGAGCTAGGCACTTTTCTACCATCAGATGTAAAAACAGTTATCAAGTAAGTCTAAAAGTGGATTAGATAAACTCCTAGAACATAAAGCTATCACCGATTATCGGTCATGCTAACTGCAGTGTTCCAGATAGTATGCCTCTCCGTACCACTTGCTGGATAACATTATTAGGAGGGTAATAGGTTGGCTTTCCAGAGGCATCTTCCAAAGGGGTTCTACATTTTAAAATTCTGCTGGATGTTAGGCTATGTAACAATAATTTATTGTCTTTTTATTTTCTTCCTGCTGTTATATAAAATAAAAAATAATCTGGGGATTGGCATCTAGTGAAAGGAAGCCCAACACAATATTTTGAGACTAAAATATTGTATTGTTGCTGTTTCCACCATAAAGCTCCAGACTCTTACTGAGATCATGAGCAGGAGCAGTAAGATGGTTAGAATACACTCTAAGTCTTGTTGCACATTTCACTTGGTTTCCCTTTTATCATTTTGATTCCTAAATCTGTACTTCCTTGCTGAAACTGGATTGATAATATCTAATCAACTCTTTTCCTCTGTTCACCCTTTCAAAATTATATAATTTTGAAAGGATGAACATGTAAGTACAGGTAGTCCTCGACATATGACAATTGAGACCAAAATTTATGTTGCTATGTGAGAAATTCGTTACGTGAATATTGCCCCATTTTACAACTTTTCTCACCACATTTGTTAACTGAATCACTGCAGTTGTTAAATTAGTGACACGGTTGTTAAGCAAATCTGGTTTCCCCATTGACTTTGCTCGTCAGAAGGTCACAAAAGGGAATCACATGACCCAGGGATACTGCAACCGTCATAAAGGTGAGTCCATTGTCAAGCATCCAAATATAAATCTTGTGACCATGGGGATGCTGCAATGGTCATAAGTGTGAAAAATGGTCCCAAGTCCCTTTTTTCAGTGCCGTTGTAACTTCAAATGGTCACTCAATGAACTCTGTAACTTGAGGACTACCTGTATTGAACCGTTCCCAAATTCATATTACTCTTTCTGTTCTAGGGTGATGGTACTTCAAGAAGGAAAGATCGTAGAATTTGAAAGCCCTGAAGAGCTGCTTCAACAGCAAGGCATCTTTGCAGGGATGGCCAGGGAAGCTGGCATAGCAATGAGCCAGGACACTGCACTTTAGAGGAATGGGAGCTCAAGGCCGAAAAACCACCGGCAACCTTCTGCGGCATTGTGATATTCCTTGATCTGCCACTGGCACTGAATGAAAAATGTTACCAGTGCTGCTAGTGTCATTTACCCTTAAAACATGTTTTATCGAGCATCACCTGATACTTTAAGGCAGCTTTATTATTTCTTTGGTCAGCATCAGCATGTGTTTGTTTACCTGGAAAGAATTTGAGGTTAGACATCATGCCAAAATGTTACTACAGAGTCAGTATGTGAAATCAAGGAATAAAATGTGGGAAACCATTCTAAGCCATCCAGATTTCATACCCTTCTTGCATGTATGTTGTATATAGTTTTTGAAGGTTGGCTTTTATATTATTATTCTTAGAGGCACCCTTCCCCAGTCTGGTGTCTTCAAGATAGGCTGAGCTATTGTCCTCTCTGCTGGCTGAAGATCTAGGAGATGCAAGCCAACGGTGAGAGATAGCATCGTGAAGCAGGCTACTAGCAGTTTATTTTTCAACCTTTTGGTCTTTATTAAAAAGATCATAAAAAAAGATTCCAGAAGTTATTTTGGACTTATCAAAATGCTTAAGAGTCTTTGTAAAATAAATCTCTCTGATTTAGTTTTTGATATAAACTTTTACCAGTTATCATTGGACTTAGAAAAGTAACCTTTTATAATTATTTATCAAATGTATATAGCCACCCATCTCCCCCAAAGGAGACTCTGGGCAGCATATATTATAATTCTCAATAGCCTCTAGTTAAGATTTCCTGAGTATGGAAAACAAATTTGTATACTAGGAGAAAGAGCATTGTTTCTGTCCAAAATAAATACAAGTAATTTGAGAAATATATTTTATTTACACAACAGCAACTCAAGCAAGTTACTCAGGAAGCAAACCGCAGCTTTTACATTCTACTGTTTCCCCCAGAGCATAAATGCTCCCCTTCCAGCTCTGACCTGAGTCAGGGACAAAAGAATTGCAGTCTTGCCCTGTCACAGATACTGCAGCATGCAAGATGACCACCAAACCTGTCTAAAGTTGAACCAAAGTATTATTTTGCCCAACAGCAAACAACGTTAACTAATACTGAGACAGGGAAAGGACACATGGAATACTTGCTTCTTGGTGGTAACACTCAGCAACTTCTCTGAACCCCTGCCTTTCTGTTAGGATCACTCCTAACATTACCTGGTATCACAAAGGGCAGAAATACTAACAGCTATTTGCCATAACTATTAGTAGGTTCAGCTACACCTTTAAACATCAGCTGCTGGAGGACAACAGTAAGATTGGGCCTTAAGAGGTGATTTTATTTGTTTCTTTATATCTGCCTTTATTATTTTTATAAATAATTCAAGGCAGCAAACATACCTAATACTCCTTTGGTGACTCTTCTGAAATACTGGACTAATAGCAATAGCACTTAGACATATATACCACTTCACAGTGCTTTACAGCCCTCTCTAAGTGGTTTAGAGAGTCGGTATATTGCCCCCAACAATCTTGAGTCCTCGTTTTATCTTAACTGCCTCCCTTCTCATGCTTTTGCACCAATAGCCAGATATCTTTCTTGGTTGCATGATTTCCAGCTAGTTTACAATCCAGTTAATGGACTGAATGTCTACCTCAAATGGAAATATGAGCTCCACACAGCACTGCTAAGAGGAAGACAGGGCTGTCTCAGGTGCACAGCAAGAGCATTGCATCCAACTTTGATGGAAACCAGGTCCAACTCCCCACATAAATACACTGAAATCCAAACTTTCAGAGGAATGGTGTGGATGCAAGAGTATGCCCTTGCGTGGTAGTTATAAAGGCACCAGTTTTTGACATCTCCTACTCCAGCATCTCACGTGTACTCAGTCTTGCGAATGTAACTGGATGGTACATAGCCCCGTTTCCCATGTGCCTCTGCCAGCCACCATTCCTGGTTGCCAGTTATGTCTTCAAATTGTAGAATCTTTAGTCTTTGATTGGCTGTTACACTCAGTTCATTTGAATTGCGTCCCTTAAAGGTATAAAGAGCATAATAGATCTGGAAGCAAAAAATACAGGAAGGAGGTAAGAAAGAACAGAGAACAAAAGCAATTGCTATCTTCAGTTCGGACCAACCAGAAACCACCATGCACCTCCCAAATTATTATTTTTATTTTGCTACACAATACTTTGGGGCTTCTCTCTCTCTTATAAGTAGAAAACCTGTTTCCAAAGTAGATTTACATAAATTTGGATTTCTTTAAGCAAAGTGTTAAGGCTATGTTAAATTCTTCCTAGTCATCCAAAATACTGCATTACTAAGAAGATATTAGTTATAAAAACTAGCTAGCCAATTTAGAATCGATATACTGGTCTTGTTCAAACCGTAAAGCAGAATTGGGTTTGTCTCATTTTGGCTTTGTCCAATGCATGAATCTAATCAATTCTGGCTTTTGGTAGGCCACAATCAAACGAAATTTAAAGTATATGAATCAGCCCATTAAGAGCAACAAGCATGTGTCTACTTATGCTTCTGTCCCACTCACCTGATTTCCCATGCACTCACTGCTCTTCAGTCTTAAGTTGTCCACTGATGGGGTTGGCCTGGCCTTGTACCGGGCTTGGTGCCCATTTCGTGCATCTGGATTACTATGTCGCCGAGATGATGGAGGATTGTGGGATGGCTGTGCAGATTCCACAGTGGGACCCATCTGGAGTTGGCAGACAGCATCCACCTCCGAGAGAGTCTGAACAGAATTAATCAGGTTGCCTGGCATGCCAGAGTCCTGTGGAGGCTTCTGCGGGCTGTTAACGGATGTGATGGTCAAAATGCTATTTGGTGTACTGATTCCATGGGATGAGGAAGAACTGCTAAGTTCAGATTCACCAGATGAATGACTGCCCAGAGAGACATCCGAGTGGCTACACCGTGGGTTGTAAGGTTTCAGAAAGGAGCTGTACACAAAGCCCTTTGTCACTGTAGAGATGGGACAAGGAAGAAAATAATCACTAATGCTAAGCATAATAAAGCTGGAACAGGACTTGGGGCTGAGGTTCAGAAACATTTCCACTCACCTCCATTGTCAATAAGCCAACGGTTCTGGCTGCCCATAGGATCCTTTTTCTTGAGAACACCCACTAGATCCCCCTCCAACAATGACACATCCAGCTCTTGAGCTGCATTGAAGTTACGCTCAGCCTGAAACAGCTTCTCAGGAGGATAGCGGGCCAGGAGGGCTGCTCGCAGTTCATCTGATTGTAGCATGCAACTGGGCTATAAGGGAAACAACAACTCCAGTGAAGGGGAAGGGAATAAAATCCAGGCACCTATAATTCTTCGCTCAGACTCATCTTTAAAACAGTGAGTACCATATTAGATCAGCCAAAGAGCTTCATGTAGTATAGCAATTCAGTTGAAGCATTACATTTTAGAAGCTCACAAACATGGTTGAAGGGCTGGGATGACAGAACTTTCTGTTGTTGCTCCCAACAACGGGCTTTTAAAGTATACTACTTAGCATTCAAATAGTAAAGTACAGCCAGTGACTAGTAATCACCGATAGCCTGAACCTCCATGAAATCATCCAACCCTCTTTTAAAACCTTCTACCTCTGTGACTATTACCGTATCTGATGGCCATGAATTCCACAGATTCTCTGTTTACTCGTTTCAATATCAGGAAGCATACCTTAAGCCCCCAAGTACTCTTCACTCTGACCATACTGATGTTAATGACATAATTCCACCTCTAGAGGGCAGCCTTCCACCTCTTGTTACTCCCATAGAGCTCACCATGCCCAGAAGGGGTTGTTTCCGCACTGATTGGCGCTCCAGGCTTTTTCTTTCAAAGGGCTTTTTAGTGGTAGCAATGCTCTCTGGAAAGAAGGTGAAGACCTGCAGTTGCTGGAGGACTCTACTATGCTCTTCCTGGAAGATGGCAATAAGATTCCCTTCCCTGCCAACCACTTGCAGCAGCTGAGATAGAGGAAAGCGATATTAGACACAAGTCAGAAAAGGACAATTTAAAGTAAATTCTGCTCAATATTAACCCACTATATTCAGAGTAATCATGATGATAATTTGATGGTTCCAAAACAGGATTACTTTTCCTTTCTTCCACGTTAGTGGAGAGGTAATCAATATTAATAATTCTACAATGGATCTCCTCCAAGGAGCATTTCCTTTAGAGGTCTGTATGCTCAGTGAAAACATGTTTTAAAAGTGAAGAAGATGGAGAAGAAAACCAGAAAAAGAGCCGTCCTCTTTCCTTCCATTCTCATGGAAAGCACCAGCCATGCCAGCCACTCACAGCTTCTGTACTTACGGAGAGCAAAGGCTGAAGCTCCTGCAGTGCCAGGCGTACGAAGTCACAGTGAGCCTCGGCATAGCTGCGCAGGCAGCTATTGAAAAGCTCCTTGGCACAGCACTGAAATTTGGGCAGTTCATCCAGCAGCTGGGTGTTCAAGGCCTCATAATTGTTGCGCGCTGACTGTAATTCTTCCAAGGTCCGTTTGTCCTTCAACCTCTCGGCCCGCTCGGTGCACGTGTGGAAATCCAGGAGCTTGTCAAAGCGTTTCTGCACCAGTTTATGAGGCCCAGCAAACATGTTCAGCAGCTGATTCAGAGGGGAGATCACCAGGCGCTCTGTGCGCTTCTTCTGCAAAGCAGAGGGCGACAATCAGACCTAGCTAGGTATCACACTGCGGCTTTTCCCACTCTGCCAAATTACTTTGATGGATTCAATATAAATTGAAGAAAAAAAAATCTTCCATTAACAAAAGCAAGCCCTTTCATTTATACTACTATTATGACCAAATAGATTTTATTGGTTTGCCGTCTATGTTTTAATGCAAAATAGAACACAGAATAATAGGATTGGAAGGGACCTTGAAGGTCTTCTAGTTCAGAGTTCTCCAACCTTGGCAACGTGTGGATTTCAACTCCCCGAATTCTTGGAGTTGAAGTCCACAGGTCTTAAAGTTGCC